>CAUYPK010087105.1:0-87082 GCA_963574355.1 Loris lydekkerianus | reverse complement strand
GGAGCAGAGGAAGCTGCTGGAGAAGTGTGCCATGACTGCTCTGAGTTCCAAGCTGATCTCCCAGCAGAAAGCCTTCTTTGCTAAGATGGTGGTTGATGCAGTGATGATGCTTGATGATTTGTTGCAGCTTAAAATGATTGGAATCAAGAAGGTACAGGGTGGAGCCCTAGAGGTAAGCTTACCTCCCTAGATGACTCCTTTGATATTGACCCTTCAGACAGCTTCATATGGGAGGGAGAAGGGCACATATTACAGTTATAGAGAAAATGCGTGTTGGTTAAGAAGTCAGACTTGGGCTTTTTTTCCTATACTGCTGGACATGCTGTAACTGTAGATACATTGGGTAACCTCTGTGGATCTTAATTTCCTTGTCAGCAGGATAAAAAACTGGACTGGGTGTTTTCAGAATTTCAAATTTTTTTCTTTCTTTCTTTCTTTTTTTTTAAGATAGAGTCTCATTGTGTGGCCCTGGGTAAGAGTGCCATGGCATCACAGCTCACAATAACCCCAAACTCTTGAGCTTAAGTGATTCTCTTGCCTCAGCCTGCCACAATGTGCCCAGCTATTTTTTAGTTGCAGTTGTCATTGTTTGACAGGCCCGTGCTGTATTCAAATCCACCAGCTCCCTTGTATGTGGCTGGCGCCCTAGCTACCAAGCTGCAGGCGGCCAAGCCAGAATCTCAAATTCTTTGTATCAGTTTGGGGGTGGGTGGTAGGGCTAGCTCTGATAAGTTATATATGCACTCTCAGTTAATAAATCCCAAAGTACTCCTCAGTCTACTTTTTAGTCCCAAGTGATATTGTCATGTTTTTCCTTATTTTATTCCTCTAATGGGAATAGAGGATATATAATTCAAACTATGTAATAAAAGGGCCTGTAGTAAGTAATAAGTGTTCTATACATCTTCCCTGATCCATCACTATTATCAGTTTGTATGTGTGTTTTTCCAGAATTACTTTGTGCATATCTATGTATGTAAATACTGTTTTTTTAAACAGAAAAGACTGTTTGCAATATATAGCATTCTATAACTTGGTTTGTCTGTTTAACAACCTGTGTTAGAAATTGATCTGTATCAGTTTGTGTGCCTCTTAACTCAGTGCTGTCCAATAGAACTTTCTGTGTTGGTGGATCTGTTAACATATCTGCATTGTCCAACATGGTATTTACATGTGGTTACTGAGCAGTTTTTTTTAATTGTTTTGGATTCATTGAAGGTATAAAGAATTAGGTTGTGCTGATTGCATTTGCTAGATAAAGTCCCTCTTACAATTGTGTTCCACCCCTAAGAGGTGTTCCATACACTGTGAAGCCTGTCCCTTGCCCTCCTCCCCTTTCCCACTTGTTCATTCCCCTACCCCCCCCCCCATGAGTTTCTTTAGATTTTTTTTTTTTTTTTTATAGACAGTCTCACTTTGTCACCCTCGGTAGAGTGCTTTGGCGTCACAGCTCACAGCAACCTCCAACTCCTGGGCCCAAGTGATTCTCTTGCCTCAGCCTCCCAAGTAGCTGGGACTACAGGCACCCACCACAACGCCTGGCTATTTTTTGGTTGCAGCCGTTACTGTTTGGTGGGCTTGGGCTGGATTTGAACCTACCAGCTCAGGTATATGTGGCTGGCGCCTTGGCTGCTTGAGCCACAGGCACCGAGCCATTCCCAGCTATTTTTTATTGCAGTTTGTCATTGTTTAGCTGGCCCAGGCTGGATTCAAACCCACCAGCCCCAGTGTATGTGGTCAGCACCCTAACACTGAGCTACGGGTGCCTAGCCAGATCATGTGGTCTTTGTTTTTGCTTCTGTTGATATGGTGAGTAATGTTTATGGAATTGCATATGTTAAACCAGCCTTGCATCCTTGGGATTTAGCCTGCTTGTCGTGATGAATGATTTTTTTAATGTGTAGCTGTGATCTATTGGGTAGGATTTTATTGAGAAATTTTGCATCATATTCCTTAGTGAAATTGGTCTGAAATTTTGGGTCTTTTCCTGGTTTGGGTATCATGGTGATGTTTGCTTTGTAAAACATGTTGGGGAAGAGTTCTTCCTTCTCAATTTTTTAGAATTATTTCTGCAGTATGGGTATAAGTTCTTTGAAGGTTTGATAGAATTCTGGTGTGAAGCCATCTGAACCAGGGCATTTTTTTGTTGGGAGCTTTTTTTATTATTTCTTTGATCTCAGTTCTTGAAATTGGTCTGTTCAAGAGATGTATTTCTTCTTGGTTAAGTCTAGAGAGAGAGGGTGTGATTCCAGGTATTGATCCATTTCTTCCACATTGTCAAATTTCTGAGCATAGAGTTTCTTGTACTCAGAGATCTCTTGTATCTCTGTGGCATCTGTTGTTACTGCCTCTTTATCTTTTCTTTTTTCTTTTTTTTTCTTTATCTTTTCTGATTGAGGTTATTAGAGATTTTACTTTTCTGTTTCTAGTTAATCTGGCCAAAGGTTAATGGATTTTATTTATTTTTTTGGAAAACCAACTTAATGTTTCATTAATTTTCTGAATGGTTCTTTTGTTTTCAATTTCATTAATCTCTGATTTAATTTTGGTTATTTCTTTTCTTCTGCTGGCTTTGGAGTTAGATTGTTCTTTTTTTTCTAATTCCTGAAGATGGTTGATGAGTTTGTTGATGCACTCTCTGTTTTTCAAATATAGGCATCTAATGTGATAAATTTCCATCTTATAACTGATTTTGCTGTATCCCACAGGTTTTAGTAACTTGTGTCTTCATTGTTGTTATGCTTGAGGAATTTAACAATTTCCTCTTTTATCTCTTCCTGAACCCAACTGTCATTCAGCATAAGATTGTTTAATTTCCAAGTCTTTGTGTGGGGATGAACGTTTAGTTGAGTTCCACCTTTATGGACTTGTGGTCTGAGAAGATACATGGTATAATTTCTATTCTTTTAATTTTGCTAAGATTTGATTTGTATCCTAGGATGTGGTTGATTTTGGAGTATATGCCATGGACTGACGAGAAAAATGTTTATTCTTTAGCTTTGGGATAGTATGTTTTGTATATGTCTATTAATCCCATTTGTTCTAGGGCCACATTTAAGGTCTTTGTATCTTTGTTTGGTTTCTGTTTAAAGGATCTGTCCATTTTTGTCAGAGGGGTGTTAAAGTTTTCGACTATTATGGTATTATGGGATATTATATTGTTCAGACCCATCAAGGTCTGTTTCATAAATCTGGGAACATTTAAGTTGGGTGCATAAATATTTAAAATTGAAATGTCATGTTGTATTTTTCCTTTCATCAGTATAAGGTGTCCATCTTTGTCTTTCTTAACTTTAGTTGCTTTAAATCCACTTGTATCTGAAAATAAGATCGTAACCCCTTCTTTCTTTTGATTTCCATTTGCTTGAAATACTGTTTTCTATCCCTTAACCCTGAGTCTTGATGTATCCTTCAAGGCTAGGTAGGAGGTAAAATATGGATGGCTTGTGCTTTTTTATCCAGTCAGCCAGCCTGTGCCTCTTCAGTGGTGAATTCAGTCCATTGACATTTATTGAGAGAATTGATAAGTGTGGTGGAGTTCAATTCATCTTATTTTGTGGAAGTTCGTTGTGTAGTTTTATCTTTGTGCCATTGTGGAAGCTAAGTTTTGACCTTTAGCTTCTGCGTGTTTACTTTGCTGGTGGCCCATTGTGATGGTCAGTGTTGAGAATAGTTCTAAGTATTTCCTTAGAAATGGTCTTGTGCTTGTACATCCGCAAAAGATTTGATTTTTTTCATCCACTTTGAAGCTTAATTTAGCAGGATACAGAATTCTGGGCTGAAAATTGTTTTTTTTTTTAAGAATGTTGAAGGTAGATGACCATGTTCTTCTTCTAGCTTGGAAGGTTTCAGTTGAAAAGTCTGCTGTGGGGCCAGGTGCAGTGGTGGCTCACGCTTATAATCCCAGCACTCTGAGGGGCTGAGGTGGGTGGATTGCCTGACCTCACAGATTCGAGACCAGCCTGAGCCAGAGTGACACCCACCTCTAAAAATAGCCTGACCTTGTGGTGGGTGCCTGTAGTCCCAGCTACTTGGGAGGCTCAGGCAAGAGAATCGCTTAAGTCCAAGAGTTAGAGGTTGCTGTAAGCTATGACAGCACAGCACTTTACTGAAGGTGACAAAGTGAGACCCTCCAAAAAAAAAAAAAAAAGAAAAGTCTGGTGTCATCCTAATGGCTCTGCCTCTGTAGGTCAATTGTCACTTACTCCTGGCTGCTGGAAGAATTTTTCTTTCATCTTGACTTTGGACAAGTTCATTACAATGTGTCTTGAAAAGGCTCTGTTTGCGTTGAGATGACCCAGGGTTCAATAGCAATCTAAAAGGAGTGGTGTCGAGTCTTTAGTAAAACTTGGGAAGTTTGCATTTATTATAGTCTCCAGTAGGACTTCCATTCTCTTTCAGGAATCCCTATTATTCATATGTTTGAATGTTTCATGGAGTCTCGTAGTTCTCTAAGTGCCTGTTCTGCTTTATCTTCTTTTCTGCCTCTTTAACTACCTGAGTTAAACTTTATCCTCTAGTTCTGAAGTTCTTTCTTTTCCATGGTCTAACCTATTTTTGATACTTCCTACTGCATCTTTACATTTCCTGTCTCCTTCATTTCCTTAAGATCTGCCATATCCTTTCTATATTTTATATATCTCTTGTCCAACTTTTAGTTCTATCTTTCCATTTTCTCTTCCATTCCTTTTATTGTCTTTATCATCCATATTTTAAATTCCCTTTCTGTCAAGTCCATTAATTCTTCATAGGTAGAGTCTTCTCCAGCATCTGCCTCATGGTCCCTTGGGGGTGTTCCTCTGTTTTGGTTTTTCATGTTGCCTGAATTTTTCTGTTGGTTCCTCCTAACGTGTTTTTTTCTTGTTCATCTCTTTGTCCTCCTTTTTCCTTCTCACTGCCTCCTTTGCTTCAAATTATCTTGTCTCAGAGGTTAGGTCTTGAAGCAGCCTCAGCCTGCACAAAGCCAAACTCTTCCCCATGGCCAAATAAACAGAAGTCCTTGATCTTGATGACAATATGTTGCAAAATGTCACCAAGACACCAGGTGGCAATGTGTTTTTTTTAGGAGACTGCACAACCAGCAACCTTATTCCAAACTTAGTTGCCTTTGGTGATTGCCTGGTTGTTTCCTCAGCATTCAGACCCTGCTGGATTGGGATCTTAAAGTTCACAAGAATCCTTCAGGGACAGATCTCACAGTGCCCCTTGATTCCAGTTCCTGAGGGGTGTGGCAGTCTCTTAGCCTGTCCCAAGAGTGGAGTTCTGATCCCATTAGGTGTAATTAAGATGACCATGCTTTAGGCCCCTGCTAAGACCTTCTCATGACCTTCCCACAATGGCAGCCCCCCTCCCCCACCCGCCTTCTCACTGTGGCTACCTTACCAGCCACCAAGCCTATGGCAAATCCACTTCAACCGGCATTCAAATCTGTATACTGGTTGCTATATACTGTTTGAGTCCACCCACTCTTCCAAGCTTTCCACTCAATGTGCACTTTCCCCTAACAACTGACAACTCTATGGAAAGGCTTCCTCCGGTCCAGGACCTCTCTGGAGGGCCAGCCCATCCCAGCTGTTCACAATTACTTGGCTGCTTGATCAGATTTCCACTGCTCCAGATCATACACTGTATCCAGCTCATCACCTCCTCACTGTGCTCCCTGAGCTATGACTCTGGGTAAGGTCCTGGCACCAGGTATGGCTAGGTTCTCTCTCTCTTCCCCAGACATTCTAGGAGAGCTCAGATGAATGATCGTTCTGGTCTGCCATCTTGTTCCACCACCGTACTGAGTAGTTTTTTACCTCCTAGCTCTTCCTACTTAGATAAAACCTTAGTAAGATTAGATTGGGATGCACTAAATTAGGGATCAGAATTAATAATGCAGAACTAAAATGCAGCTAATGCAACTGAGGACCCGAATTTTAAGTTTCATTTCTTTTTTTTTTTTTAGGACACTATTAAAATTTGCTTTAATACTTCCTTGGGGGGGGGGGAATCACACTTTTAGTGAATGAATGAGAAACATTTTACAGTAGTGGTAGGCTGTTATTTTTATCTACCATGCTATGAATTCATAGGGAAGAGGTTCCAGTAGCTCAGGGAGGCACCTTGCCATTGAATGTGACAAAGTGTTGATTGACTTGAATTCATGGGAAATAGGTTCCAGCACTTTCTATCACTGTTACGTGGGGTCTGTTGGTTATTCTATGTGCTATGCTGTAGACCTATTATGCCATGAATTCATGGGGAATAAAGAGGTTCCAGCACCTAAAAACATGGGTCCATTGGTACTCTTTTGTGTTATGTTATATGCTTTTTATGCCATGAATTCATAGGAAATGTGTTCCAGGAGCTCAGGCTCCGTTCCATTGGTTCTCACAAAGTGGGCTTCTCTGGGTGAACAGGCTGGTGCTTAAGTTGAACCCAGGTTACCTTTCTCTTTGGCTTTCTTCTTTTTCTGATCGTTTTTCTTCACACATTTCAGGACGCTATCTCGGCTCTTAGAGTGCTTAATATGCTCAATACGAACATTAATCCTCTTGGCAAGAATCTTGCCCTGAACTTGTTTGTTTAAACAATGCCAACAGAATGCTGGGTAACATTGTAGACTTCCAGTCTTTCCATGGTAACATTTGTGTGGCATGCCTTTTTGGACAGTACCCATTCCCTTAATATCTACAGTATCACCTTTCTTGTAGATTTGCATATATGTGGCCAAGGGAACCACTCCATGTTTTCTAAATGGCCTAGAGAACATGTACAAGGTGCCTCTTTCCCTTTGTGTTTGTGAAAAGCTAAATTTAATGTCTTTAAATAGCAACTACCTGGAAACATTCTTCAATAACTCTATGCTTTTAACCTTTTTGATATCTGGTCTGCTGTACTTCTTCTATTGCCTCAGTGACCTCAACTGAAGTGATTTGAACAGAAGATCTACTTGAAATATCATAACCTGGTCCTTCCCTTTTTGTTTTTTGAGTTTTACCCTGTAAAATTTTATTCTCACTTTTTTTTTTTTTTTTTTTTCAGTTTCTGGCCAGGGCTGGGTTTGAACCCGCCACCTCCAGCATATGGGGCCCACACCCTACCCCTTTGAGCCATAGGCGCCGCCCAGTTTTATTCTCACTTTGGTATTCTCCCTCCTGTTGTGTGGTATATGTCAGACCAGTGGGCTGAAGCTCCCATCATTCTTTTCTCTCTCTCTCTCTCTCTTTTTTTTTTTTTTTTTTTTTTTTTTTTGAGAGCATCTTGCTGTCTTGCCCAGGCTGGTCTTCAGAGCTCAAATAATCCTCCCACCGCAGCCTTTCAAAGTGCTGGGACTACAGGTGTGAGCAACCATGCCTGGCATACTCACTGCTTTAGTAGCAGTTTTTCATCTTTTTATTTCCATAAACCGTTGAAATTAGGTTAATATCCACTAAACTGGGGATTGGAACTAATAATCTTATCTGGTGAAAAAGCCAGGGACTTCCAAGTCACATTTGTGTTTTCTCTACATGGTTCCACATTCATTAAATGTATGTCAAACTCCTAAAATAAAACCTTACCCAGACGCTCAGCACCCGTAGCACAGTGGTTACGGCACCAGCCACATGTACCAAGGCTGGTGGGTTTGAGCCTGGCCCAGGCCAGCTAAACAACGACAACTGCAACCAAAAAATAGCCGGGCATTGTGGCAGGTGCCTGTAAGTCCCAACTACTTGGGACGCTGAGGCAAGAGAATCGCTTAAGCCTAAAGTTTGAGGTTGCTGTGAGCTATGACACCAGAGGACTCTACCAAGAGTGACATATGAGGCTCTGTCTCAAAAAATAAATTAATAAGTAAATAGAAAATCCTGCCCAGAATTCAATAAATGGTGGTGGTAATTATGTAGTTATTAAAAAAAAAAAAAAAAAAATTGCCACACCTCTGGCCTAATTTTTGTGTTTTGGTAGAGACAGGCTCTCACTTTTCCTCAGTCTGGTCTCTAACTCCTGAGCTCAAATAGCCCTCCAGGCTCGGCGCCTGTGGCTCAAGCTGTTAAGGCGCCAGCCACATACTCCTGAGCTGGTGGGTTCCAATCCAGCCGGGGCCTGTCACAACAAAGATGGCTACAGCCAAGAAACAGCTGGGCGTTGTGGCGGGCGCCTGTAGTCCCAGCTACTTGGGAGGTGGAGGCAGGAGACTCGCTTGAGCCCAGGAGTTGGAGGTTGCTGTGAGCTGTGATGCCACAGTACTCTACCCAGGGCGACAGCTTGAGGCTCTGTCTCAAAAAAATTGCCCTCCTGCCTCAGCCTCCCAGAGTGTTAGGATTACAGGTGTGAGCCACCATGCCTGGTCTTTATTATCAAAGTTAACTGAGAACTTTCAAAGTTAACTGAGAACTTCCTGATCTTATCTTTATAGTCTTCAGTATCTCCCCTAAGCTTCCTGCTCCTGGAGCTAACTGTTCTTGAACTCTTTATCTCTTTTTTTTTTTTGTAGAGACAGAGTCTCACTTTATTGCCCTCAGTAGAGTGCCATGACATCACAGGACTCACAGCAACCTCTAGCTCTTGGGCTTACGCGATTCTCTTGCCTCAGCCTCCCGAGCAGCTGGGACTATAGGTGCCCGGCTATTTTTTGGTTGCAGTTTGGCCAGGGCTGGGTTTGAACCCGCCACCCTCGGTATATGGGGCTGGCACCCTACTCACTGAGCCACAGGCGCCGCCCTGAACTCTTTATCTTGTCCTCTAACCTTGTTGTGTTTTCTTTCATGTTACAGTTGGTATTACCACTATTTATTCAATCCTTCAAATCAGAAATGTAATGTCATCCTTGAAAACCTTTCTGACTCAATCCCCACAATTTGTTAATCACAACTGTCTTGTTTGTAATCTACTAATTCACTAATTATTTCTTGAATCTGTGTCTTTTTCTCAGCGCCGTTGCCCTTCCTCCACTTTTACATCCCCTAAATCCATTCTACTTAGTACTGTTGTGGGGTGAAACCTTCTAAATTGGCCTCTTCCTGCTCCCCTCTTCCTCACTGAATGGTTCCCCTAATCCTTTACATTGTAGCAACTTCAAAAGGCTTTTCATTCCCTGATTCTACAACACTGCCTCCCATATCTGAAGAACCACCCCCCTTTCCCCTTTTTTGTTTTTCTGTTTGACTTATTTCTGCTCATGTACCATGATTCACCTCAGGCATTGCTCTCCTTAGGAGGCTGTGAATTTAAATGAATGCAGGAATTGGGGGTGGATTCTGTTCACCAATGGGCTGCAGTATTGTAGATAAGAATTGTGATGAGCACTCGCAGAGAACCTAAAAGTCATTGAACTAAATACCCTTTTTTATGGTGTGAGAAGTGCCTTGATCATTTAGTAAGAAAAATATCTGAGGCCAGGAACAGTGGCTTACACCTATCATCTTAGCACTTTGGGAAACTGAGATGAGAGCATTGTTTAAGCTCAGGAATTTAAGATCATTATGAGCAACTGAGACCCTATTTCTACCATTTAAGAAGTTAAGTTTAAAAAATAAGAAAAAGGGGCAGTGCCTGTGGCTCAAGGAGTAGGTCACCAGCCCCATATACCGAGTGGCAGGTTCAAGCCCAAGCCCAGCCCTAGTCAAAACTGCAAAAAAAAAAAAAAAAAATCAGAAAAAGAGTTACCCTATATACTCGAGTATAAGCCGAGTTTTTTGTGCCGGAAAAACTCAGCTTATACTTGAGTATATAGGTAATATTTGAATTAATGGTAGTGCTGAGTCTTGAGTACATTGTGGTTTGTATTATGCTCTGCTGTTAAATCCAGCCCACAGGAAGCTCTATTAAGGAACAATGCATACAAACTAATGTCTTAAGGGTTAGAGATTTCTAATTCTTACTACCACTTGGCTTCATCATCTGGAAAGCAGCGTCTAGGCTGTAGCACACATGCAGTGGTGGTTGTGTGTGTGTGCACCGTAGGTAGAGGGGTGTGAAGATGTATGCCTAGGAGGCTTGAGGTTCCAGATTGGTGCACAGAAGGGAGGAACTTTGCACAGTTGCTGCCTTACTCATAAACACCTGGCTCCTTTTCTGGTGTACTGTGTGTATCCATTGGTAAGTGTTTAAGAGGTCAGTCTGAGGGGACAGTACAGACAGGCCCATCCCAACCTGAATGATTTTCCTTATGTTAAAGGGATAGCTAAAAAATGTTTTGTGTTATTTTGTTTGAAAAATTGATTTGTCCCAAATTTTATGATAATGGAAAAGCTTTGATACAATAGTGAAATAGAGAACATGATTAACTTTTTCAGGCTCATAGGAGTGGGCAGGCATTAGCCCAGCAAACCACTATCTTGAGTTTATTTCATGCACATACTGACCTGTTGAACTGTTTGTTTTTTTTAAACAGGATTCTCAGCTGGTAGCTGGTGTTGCATTCAAGAAGACTTTCTCTTACGCTGGATTTGAAATGCAACCCAAAAAGTACGATAATCCCATGATTGCCCTTTTAAATGTTGAGCTCGAGTTGAAAGCTGAAAAAGATAATGCCGAGATCAGAGTCCATACAGTTGAGGTAAGCCTCATTTGCTGGCAGTAGCATGGAAATGGATAGCTTTCTGGGCCAGAAAGCTTGGGTTTTTGTGTCTGTCTTCGACCCAGCTCTGCTTCTCAGGCTCTTTGTGGACTCCTTTTTCCTCTTGCTTCCCTGAATGTGGATATCTTATATACCAGGCCAACTTTTTGGGTTTTTTTTTTTAAGACAGAGTCTTATTATGTCGCCCTCGGTTGAGTGCCATGGAGTCACAGCTCACAACAACCTCCAACTCTTGGGCTTAAGTGATTCTCTTGCCTCAGCCTCCCAAGTAGCTGGGACTACAGGTGCCCACCACAGCGCCCAGCTGTTTTTTGGTTGTAGTTGTCATTGTTGTTTGGTAGGCCTGGGCTGGGTTTGAATCCACCAGCTCCAGTGTATGCACTTGGTGCCCTAGCCACTGAGGTACAGGTGTTGAGCCCAGGCCCACTTCTTTTCTCACTCTATTCTCTTCCCTAAGTGATACTCTCCCTGAATAACCTCGACTTGAGGAAATTTAGATAGAGAAGATCTATTGAAATGTTATACTATGCCCTTGGGAATGGGGTTGGCAGGGGCTCTCCAGGTACACAGCCTACCCAGTATTTTGATTGCCCTTATTTGTACTGGTGTCGGCTCTTCCCCCATGCAAGGGTTTCATGCTGCAGGGGCAGGTGTGCTCTTTTCATTGCTGTTACCAAGGCTGCCTTTGAAGGTACTAGCATCACCCAGCTGTTAGTGGCTCTTGGAAAATAAGTCCTGAGCACAAAATGGCCTTTGGAAGAGCAGTCTTATCATTGGGAAGTGCCTGGGTATAGCACCCTTAAGGAGGCTAGAACTCAGCCAGGCTAAACGAGTTCACACATTATGTCAGTGGCAGCTTTGGTGTAGCTCCCAGCCCAGGGGTTTTCTTCTTTTGTGTTTGGAAGTTTTGGTTGGTTACTAAGTTATCTTATAGGGTTCTTGTTTGCTGGGACTGAGGAGGAGCTATTTTCCTTTACCTTTGTTAATTATTGGGTAAATTAGCTTTTTTTTTTTTTTTTTTTTTGAGACAGCCTCAAGCTGTCACCCTAGGTAGAGTGCTGTGACATTACAGCTCACAGCAACCTCCAACTCCTGGGCTCAAGCGATTCTCCTGCCTCCGCCTCCCAAGTAGCTGGGATTACAGGTGCCTGCCACAACACCCGGCTATTTTTTTCGTTGCAGCAGTCGTTGTTTGGTGACCCGGGCTGGATTCTAACCCTCCAGCTCAGATGTATGTGGCTGGAGCCTTAGCCACTTGAGCCGCAGGCGCCGAGCCTAAATAAGCATATTTTGAGGAGTATATGTTTTACCCCACCATATATGCCATCCTTTGAAAGCATTCTGATTGTTTTCTGGGTCTCTGCAGGATTATCAGGCTATTGTTGATGCTGAGTGGAACATTCTTTATGATAAGTTAGAGAGGATCCATCGTTCTGGGGCCAAAGTTGTCTTATCCAAACTCCCCATTGGAGATGTGGCTACCCAATACTTTGCTGACAGGGACATGTTCTGTGCTGGCCGAGTACCTGAGGAGGATCTGAAAAGGACAATGATGGTAAGTAAACTTTCACAGGCTGCTGCTTGGCCTTTGTGGCCCTGGAGGGGTTTTCATTCACCCCTGTTGTATTAGAGTGCGCTGTCAGCTTGGTGTGTGAATCCAGCACTGTTTGAATAGCTCTTTTTGTCAGGAAGCACTCCATTCCCATTGTGCGTGTCCACTCAGTGACACAAAGTGCTTTAAAGTTAGTCTAACCAGAACAAGTAGGGAAATCTATTTTGTAAGAGAACCTAGCAGTAATATACGATTAGCTGGATGAACTCAAGTATTGGTGCTTCCAGTGAGATGTTTTCCTTTCATTGAGCATCTCACAAAAAAAAAAAAAAAAAAAAAAATCCAAACGCTTTTTAGGGTTAAAGTATTGCTCCGGAGTTCAGTCACTGGGCCCAAAGCACCCTAGTTTTTTTGGGGAAATATAAACCAAATCAAGGGGACCCCTATCTTCTTTTAACTAGGCCTGTTTGACCTTTATATGTTTTAGTTCTTTTTTTGTTTGTTTGTTTTCTTCTTACTCTCAGACCTGGAACTCAAGGGAAAGGGCATTTTCCCTTGTCCAGTGCAGAGAGCTCTGGGACACAGTGGCAGAGTCCAGCATGGGAACTGGCTTTGAGACTTAAGAGGCAGGAAGGTGCCTGGCCTTATTATGAACCTTCACTGCTAGATCTTGCCTTCCTTGTGCCTTAGGCCTGCGGAGGCTCAATCCAGACCAGTGTGAATGCTCTATCAGCAGATGTGCTGGGTCGCTGCCAGGTGTTTGAAGAAACTCAGATTGGAGGTGAAAGGTGAGCCATGAGCATGGGCTGCCTGTAGAGTGAGCTCACAGTATCTACCTGGGCCTAGCATTCTGCCATCTTTTGGGTATGGTATACAGTTGTACTGTTTTTGTTTGTTTGTTTGTTTGTTTTGTTTTTCTTCACGGTCTCACCTTTTGGGCATGAAGAGCTCAGATATTTAGAGTGTTGCAGGAGAGAAGAAGACCTCACTGGGTCTAAAGCCTGACCCCACAGTCTTTCATGCCTTAGTGTTACAGCCCCAGAGCTTTCCTAGAAAATGTCTTGGGCGGTGACTGTGGCTCAATGGAGTAGGGCGCTGGCCCCATATGCCTGAGGTGGTGGGTTCAAACTTAGCCCTGGCCAAAAACTGCAAAAAAAAAAAGAAAATGTCTTTAAGTTGGGATTGGGCAGCCTGAGTGAAGAACATAGAGCAGCTGCTGGGTGCTAAGAGGGCTTGGTGGTGAAGACAGTATAGCAAGATGGTGGCAGAAAGAAGTTCATATGTGTACGATTTGATCCTGGTCATAGGTACAATTTTTTCACTGGCTGCCCCAAAGCCAAGACATGCACCTTCATCCTCCGTGGTGGTGCCGAGCAGTTTATGGAGGAAACAGAGCGGTCCCTGCATGATGCCATCATGATTGTCA
Organism: Loris lydekkerianus; assembly: GCA_963574355.1. Taxonomy (NCBI): domain Eukaryota; kingdom Metazoa; phylum Chordata; class Mammalia; order Primates; family Lorisidae; genus Loris; species Loris lydekkerianus. The sequence continues at coordinate 73,555 of CAUYPK010087105.1, read as the reverse complement.
GGAGGGCCATCAAGGTACTGGGCTCATGGTCTCCTGCCTGCACAGCCTACTCTGCCTTCTTAGCTGATCAGACCCTGTGTGTGTGTGGTGATTCCTTCCCTATGTAACCTGCCTTCCCTGGGGGGTGTGGTGGGCCTTGCTTTGCCCCACAAATTGAAGAGAAACTGAGCTTCAGTCTCTCGAAAATAGGTCATGCTGCCTCAAAAGCTAAGATTTGTTCTTGTTAACAAACTGGAGCTACTATAGCCAGCCATCCCAGTGATTGTGCTAGTACTCTCAAGGTGATCTTAAAGATGATCAGAAATTATAAGTTTCACTAGGTTGAAGTTGGCATGTGTTAGATAGACCAGGGCCATATCTGGTCTTCTGGGGCTTGGGGTCAGGTTGGAGACAGGAACCACTCTATGAACTAGAGCACTTGCTGAGAACCCTGGTTTGTAGGTTTGACCAGGGGCCACTTAGACTGAGATGGTCTGGTCTCTGCAGAATGATTCAGTGGTGGCTGGTGGCGGGGCCATTGAGATGGAGCTCTCCAAGTACCTGCGGGATTACTCAAGGACTATTCCAGGAAAGCAGCAGCTTTTGATTGGAGCGTATGCCAAGGCCTTGGAGATTATCCCACGCCAGCTGTGTGATAATGCTGGTTTTGATGCTACAAACATCCTTAACAAGCTGCGGGCTCGGCATGCTCAGGTGGGTCCTTTGTCTCCTCAGGGTTGAGGGATTGGTGGGAGCATGGGACTAAATTCTGAGTGTGCACACTCAGCCCTGGTGATAGGCTGGAACTGCATCCAGTACCAAGTAACTGTCATCTCTCAGGTCAGAGGGGAAGCCATGGTGCCAGGACTGGAGGTCCAGGGCATCTTCAGCGCTCCTACCAAGAGTATGAGAGCTCCTTATGGTGTTGTGAGAGGAACCTTGCAGCCTTCTGCCTAGAGGACCATATGGCAGAGCGTTTTCTTCATGTGGTGGTGAAGCACTCCAGGGCCTTGCTGACCTGTGGCCCTGCCGTGGCTCCACAACCTTTGGGTGTGATGTTGGGCTGGTTACTTCAGCCTCTAAAAATTCAGTTTCTCTGTTTGTTAAGCAGATGTGTTTAAGTGCCCAGCACTGTGACACCAACACTTAGTGAATGACCTTGCTTCTGGGCTGTGTTAGGACTTTCAGCAAGTCACTTTACTTTCCTGTATCACAGTTTTCTCATCTATAAAATGCAGTTTAATTTAAGCAGTGAAATGAGGGATTGGAAAGTGTTTTGGAAAGTACCATTCTTATTTTTCTTGAGCACGCATACATCGTTCAATTTAATGTAGTCCTCAGATAACCTGAGGGTGTGGCCTCCCCAGAACACAGCCGCTTGCCCAAGAGAGGGCCTAGAGCTTTTGTGTGGTCATTTTGTCCAGGCTTGGAAGGGAGTGCTTGACACAAGTAGGAGTGCTTCCAGGTTCCTTGAGTGATGCCATGGGAAGATACTGTCTTCCTGGGGCAAACACAGTCAGGTTCAGAGTCTGAGGATTCCTAAAAGTCTGAGTCTTTTGCATACAAGAAAGAATTGAGCACAGTTCCATATTATCTCCCTTTTTTTCCTGTTCTCTCAGGGAGGCACATGGTATGGGGTGGACATCAACAATGAGGACATTGCTGACAACTTTGAGGCCTTCGTGTGGGAGCCAGCTATGGTGCGGATCAATGCCCTGACTGCAGCCTCGGAGGCGGCATGCCTTATTGTCTCCGTAGATGAAACCATCAAGAACCCCCGCTCGACTGTGGACACTCCCCCAGTAGCTGGCCGGGGCCGAGGTCGTGGCCGCCCCCTTTGATATCAGGGCCACACCCATCACATGACTGGCTGGTTGCAGGGTGCTGTTCTCTCTGGCTTGGTTAATTGGTGTTACAAGGAAAGGCTAGTAATTGGCCCACTCTGTTCTCACTAGAGGTTATTTAAATAAAACTTAAGACTTAGAATTAACTTTGTCAATTATTTTAGCATAGTTTTACTCATTGTTTCGTGTGTGCTTGCCCAACAGGTAGAAAAGGGTATACTGGGTCAAGTTCGACTAGAGTGGCCCTGGTCTGGAATTTTCACTAGGGTTGCAATTTGTGTTCTTAGAAGTGGCTGAGAGATACGGAGCTGCTTCCTTGTCTTCTGGCATGGTCTTATTTAGCCCTAGCCTAGACAGGTATTGCCCCCAGGGTTTCTCTGATTTGAGTAAATGGCTTTCATTACCTTAGGTGCCCCTTTTACTTCCATGTCTCTTTTTCCCTGTCACTCAATATCTTGAGGTTGAGGACTCTGAAAGTTTTGGAGAGACCTTATTCTCTAAACTCTGGTGATCTCTTAAAAGTCCATTAAGATGACTAAAAGGGTATCCACCTGGTTTTTTCAGTTCAGCCACTAGTGGTACCTTCTGCTTGCTTGTGACCAATGGAATCTTGAAATGGCTGGTAGATAAACTGGAAATCCAGCAGGACCCAACAGCCGCTATGTTTATACCAGTCCTGCTGATTGGCCTGTAGCTAGCTGTAGTTAGTAATTGTTGAAGCTGGAGGTAAATGATTATGTCACTTGAGCCAGTGAAGTTTTTGCTGCCTGAAACTGAGAAGTGCTTAAAAAGTAATAATAGAAACCTCTGAGCCCCGCCCCTCCTGTTCAGATGGATCAAAGTAAAATTGGACTGTTACCAGGTTCCAGCTTTGGCAACCCCCTGCCCCCCAACTTGATGGTCTTTAGTTTTTCCACCTATATGCTAAGAATAGCCTGTTTCAAAAAGTTGTGAGGCTTGAATGCTCATTCTGCTTGCTTGATGTAAGAGCCACAATTTAAGCCTAAACGCCTATTCCTGCTCTGATTTTAAGTATTTTAGAATCCTAGTAATCAAACCAGTGGATCAAGGCCATTTTATAAAATAAGGAATGTGTAGGCCAGGCCATGTTGGCAACTTGGTCTCCCCTGGCCAAAGCCAAGTTGGCTGGCCAGTCTCCTGAGCAGGTGGCCAAACCAGGGAGGGCTGGGCAGTGTCTGCTCCTGCTGGCCTTGTGCTGAGTTTGCCCTTGAAGCTGACGTCTCAGCTGAGAGCCAAATTGACATGTCCCATAGCTTTTTGTCAAGATGCAGACACCAAAAGCAGAGTTGAGCTGTGGCGGGGACAGTAACCTGAATCACCTCCAGTGACCTCTGCAGTCCTTAGGCAAGTCTTCTTAATATTCCATTCACTTCATTGACGCCGATTGGGTTACCTGTCTCCTTCCTGCCAGAGTGTGCTTGAGTTGCAAAAAAGCTGTGGTGACACAGACTGACAAATACGGCTTTATACCATTTACTTCCCTGGGACACATATACCAGTTTCACCATCTTTTATTGGATACAGAGCCATAAATTCTCTGATGCCCATGAGTCCTTTTAAATACATACACTCAGGTACATTCAGCAAGGGCATCTATGGGTGACGTGGAGCAAAGTGCTGGGATGGTGATGCCTGGGTGGGGCAGAGAAGTGGGGCCAGGGAAGGCCCCCTGGGGGCTGGAGGTACAGGCACCACTTTAGAAACAAAAGTAAAACTAAAAATTGCTCTCCACCTCTCTGCCTGATGTGCTTGGGGGTGAGGGAAGCTACCTTCTCACAGCTCAGGTCCATAGTAGCCTGGCTCAGTGTGGGAAGCCAGGGCCTAGGGGCCAGTTGTGGAGGTCCCCCCCTAGGGGTGTTCACTAGAACCAAGCCTGCTCGCATCAGCCACAAGGCAAGCCTAGGTCACCTTGGGCCTCTGCCCCTAGATACATGAATCCTACCAGGGCAGAGCAAAGGCTGGGGAGCCTGAGGCCAAGCCTTCCCAATGGCCATGCTGGCAGTGCAGAGGAGGCTTGGCCTTGTGGTGAGGAGTCTGCCTGATTGTCAGGGCTGCTTTGGGACCAACTGAGGTCCCAAGGGATTAGAGAGGGAGTAGTCTTAGTTAGCCCTGGTAGTCTGATCTTCACCCAATCCTAAACCTTATCCTCAGGCAAGGGCTGCAGATGAACACACTTGTCCAGGAATAAATACATACACACAATACATAGCAATATATACAGAAATGCAGGCCTGGAACAAGGCTGGGTGAGAAAGCATGTCCACTAGGGGTGAAAAAAGGACCAGACCCCCAGGGGAGGGAAGTCACACTCATCAGGGACTAAAGCTGGGAAAGATCCCATGGGTTCAAGTTAATATCTCTGGGAACCTGGGCCAGATACCCTCTCACCATCTCTCTGGCACCAGTAGTCACTCGGGTAAGGTCTTCAACTTAGTGCCTTGGATTGGGGCTTGGGCAGCTCCCCACCTGTGGCCCAACAGATTAGAGACCAGAGGGACAGGCAGGACCCAAAGGCAAGGGACAGAGCCAAACCTTGGAGGAGGCCTTGGGAAGGCTTTTTTTTTTTCTCTTTTTTGTCCTTTTGAAGCAATTCCTGAGGGGCTGGCTCAGACTCTACTATCACAGGACTAAGAAAACATGAGTTGCCTTGGTCCCTAGGTGGTCTCTCCTGGCCAGTGAAAAGCTCTGGTTCTGGCAGTGTAGGCATCTTCATTTCCTGCCAGTGCTGGGAAGAAGCAGCCTGAAAAAAGTATGAAATACTCAAGCCAAGTATGCCAACCTTCCAGGTGCTAGGGCCAGGCTATGTGACAGAAGGGGTGGTAGGGACACCAAGTGGCTACCACTCATAGGACTTGTACATATACCTGGGGCCCCTAAAGCAGGCCCTGCCTTGGTTTGCCCTCTGATATTTTTTTGCATCTTATTAGGTATGGTATGGATGATGGCTCCCCTTTGGAGGGATACAGATGGGATGCGATGCTTCTGGAGCTGGCCAGGCCCTCTGTCCCTGTTCTTCATCCTCAGCCTGGTTGTATGGTTGCCAAAAAAGAGTAAATGTGGAGTATCCCAGCAAGTAAAACTCCCCACTCAGCAGCAGGGCTCATCACCCTGAGCAGAGAACAAAGTAACAAGTTGCTGGCTCAAGGCATGCATGAAGGCCAGGGTGCAAAAGTCTGCCAGCCCAGGGCAGGGAAGGGAGTGTGCCAGTGCAGTGGGACACACTGTGACCTGTCATTCCTGTTGTCAAGGGTTCAGACCTCTGCAACATTACACATACTTTACACACAGAGCCAGAAAACATGGGATGGAGGACTTAGGTTTCCTGGAAAGAGACAAACCTGTAGGGTGGACTTCCCATCAGGCAAAAGGGGGTCTTGTTCACCCTTCCGTCTCTAGTGCTGGTGGTGCTGAGTACATTGCACTGATGAATGAGTGAACGTATTACTAGCATCAGTTTTCAGCACCACCTTTCTCCCACCCTCGCTTACTGCTCTTCCACACCAATCTCCTTTGTTAGGGCTGATGCTAGGCATTACAGTGGGTTCCACTCGGGGCATAATTGCCCAGGGCCTTGTATTCAGGGATAGATGGTTCCCTGGGCAGAGAAAGTTTTTCTATTGGGCAGGCTCAGGCCAAGCAGGGCATCCTTTTGTGCTTTGTCTAGGAGACAGGGAAGACAGAACCTCTGGTCCTGGGGTCACAGGGGCAGGAGCTATAGGGGTGTGGTTGGCAAGGTAGGAGGGGCAAACCCAGGGCAGCTAGGCCCTGAGTGGGCCTCTACCTCCCTTCCATGCCTCTGGAGGAGAGGAAAGCTGTGCTACTTCTTCCTGCGACTCCTGAGGACAAGGCTGGGAGATGGGAGCCAGTTGAGCCAGCGGCTCTGGAGTAGGGGGACAGGGGTGTCACACACGCCAAGGCTTTGTGCAGGGCAGGAAATTGCCAACAATGATACTCTTGGCATTTCAGGGACAGAGACAGAACAAGCCACAAGAGAAGAAAAAGCAATGATTAAAAAAAAAAGAGCTGGGACAGTGCTAGGGAGTGGAGCCAGGGAATCTGGGGTAAGCTGCTATGCCTATGGGGTTCCCAGCTCCAGAGGACTCATTACAAGGTAACGGGGGCTGGGTCTTGACATCCAAGCCAGTTTGTGGCAGAATATTGGGTCCCTGTGAAGGATTGGGACCAGGACCAGCAGTCTAATGGTTAGGGCTGGGAGCCAATCCTAAATAGGAGAGAAGGAAACTCTAAGATGGATCTAGTTTAGATGTTTGAAAGAACTTTTTAAGTGAAGGTTGGCAGAACCCACAGCCTCTGAACCCCTGTGGGAATTCTAAGAGGAGGAACTGGGAAGGCGTGGTGCTGAGACTTGGTCTTTTGGGTATTGTACAAGGGCGGCTAGTGAAAACCACTGGCATTCTGTGGCTTCAGAGCCAAGAGGCTCCAGCCTCGGCCCCAGCACTGCCCCTTAGCAGGAGGCCCCCAACACAGCTTTCAGCCCATGGGGCCAGGGCAGACTGAGGAAGGAGAACCAAGTCTGTTGAGAATATTCTTCATCTTCCCCACCTCCTGTGGGGGTCTGGCTCCCTGCCCCAGCTATGTCTTTAAACAAGTTGACTAGGTAAAGAAGTCAGCGAGCCACTATTCTCTTTAACTTCCTCCAGGGCCCAGCACAGAAGGTAGCCCAGTGCCTCCCTCACCAACAGCCTTGGGAACCTAAAACCCATAAGATGCCTACCCAAGCACCTGAATTAGAGAGAAATTCCTTGATGAGAACTACTTCTCACTGCTGATAGGGCTTCCCAGGGCTGGGACCTTGACCATTCAGAGAGTCCCTCAGGAATGAAGAGCAGGTATATAAACATGCACCTTTACGTCTGAGTTTTGCTCTGATATGTTGGGGGGGGAGTGTATGGTGGTTGGGAGGAGGGGTCTTTTAGCAATAAGTAAATTTTCTCCACCTGGCAATAGTCTCATCCTGGGAGAAGTTCTGGGTGACTTGTTTTTCTTTCCAAACCCATCCTCACTACCCCAGTCTACCTGCATGCCCCAGCTTTTGGCTGACATGTGCCCAAGCCCCTAGGCCTGCCTGTATTATCCCTGGAGAGTATGGACCCAGAGCCTAGGCTGTCTAAAGAGTGTGAACCACAGAAGGCTAGGACAGGGTAAGGAGAGAAGAGCCCTCCTTGCCAAGTCTGAGCTGCCTTGTGGGGCATCCTCTGACCTGGAGCCTGGCAGAGACCCCTGATCTGGAGGCTGGGTCCAGGAAGAAAAGGCCTGTCCAAGCAGCTGAGGAGCCACTGGGTGGTTATTGCAGATCCTCTGGGTGACGACACCAGGTGCTGGTAGGGACAGCTCCTCACTGGCTGTGCCAGAAAGCTGTTCCAGCTGGGGGTAAAGTGGAGGTCAGAGGGCAGCTTTAGTCTGAGCCCCTGTCCTGGAGAAACAGTGCCCTTGGTTAGGCCTGTTGCTCTGCTGTTCCAGGAGAAGGACAGGAAACTGTCACCCAATCCCTGGAAGTGAGGGATAATAACAGTAGGCCTCCGAAGGTCTAGTCCAAATCAGGGACCCTCCAGAGGTCCAGAGGGCTCTGGTGTGGGTTGGCAGGGGCCTTGCCGCCCCCCCACCCGGGTTAGCAGCCACCTTCCACCTTGATATGCAGAATCTTAGAGAAACCGGGCCTCCGCCGCAGGGCCTGCAGACCAAACCTTGGGTTAGTTCTATCTATCTCAAGCCAGGCAGGGTGCCCTCCTGTCACACTCACGCAGGCCACCAGCCCTTGCTAAGGTATTATGACAGTTGGGATATTGGGTTACCTCAGAGCTCAAAACTCCTTACCTGGAGTTTTGTCACCATGTCATCAAATAGTTTCTGGGCCTCAGGGCTGCTGGGCTCTTTGAAATAATCAGCAATTCCAATCTGGACGACGATGGACTTAAGGTTCCGGCAAATGCCTGAGGAAAGGTGGGTAAGGAGGTGCCCATGTTTGGCCTGGGTGATAGGGCTGCCTCCTTTCTTCTCTCACTCATGAAATGAGCTGCCCATTGAGAGACAGTCTTAGGCCAAGCACTGGGAACATAAATGAGAGGAGCAGGCCCATGCCATCCAGCAGCTCACAACGGAACATGGGGAGAAGTGGGCAATGGGGTTGTGGGGGGGGGGGGGAGAGGCTGCAGTGGACTCTGGGAGGGTGAGAGGGAAACAGCCAATTGTTCAAGGGCTCTAGGAAATTTCCTGGTAGAGGGGACAGTTGTACCATGGTCTGGGCATTTGGAAGTGAATTGTAAGGAACAGAGTCACTGAGGTGAGGCCAGTGAATGTAAGCCAGAGCTCAAAGGAGAAGGAGGTGAGGGCAAACAGTTGGAAACAGAGGGTTTAAGGGGACCAGATACTGCATGAAGTCAGTCACGGAGGCTGAAGAGGCCTGGAGGTCATGATTTTGGAGGCTAAGTAGTTCTGGAGATAAAAGTCCAGGGCATGACCATGTGGCTAAAGAGGAGGGAAGAAGAGGGTCTTGGAAAGAAGGTCAAAAAATATTTAAGTGGTCAGGGCATGGGTCCTTGGCCCCTGTATGGTGGTCTTATTTTGGTGGGAGCAATGTGAGCTGGGTGCCTGCCTTCTGAATGAAAAGTAGAGTGACTCCGAGTGGAGTGGGTGAGCAGGGTGGGGAACAAAAGGCATGATTTGGAACCCAGGGAAAGGGGAGTCTTCACTTTGAGAGTTATCCTGGAGGTGCTTAAACATTATCTCATTTCATTCTCCCACCCATTCCAGAATATCAGTTGAGCAGATGGAAATACTGGACCCAGAGAGGTATAGAAACTTGCCGAAGTCACACAGTAAATGAGCAGTAGAGCCAGAGTTGAGACCTATGTCAGTCCAGCCCCAGACCTGCACTCCTAACCTGTGCGCTGCCCTTGCCCTTGGTTAGAGGCTCACATGGGGGCTGACAGCTCGTCTCCAATGTGGGTAGAGCGAGCACAGGGCAACAAATGTCTGTTGAACTGAACAATTTGGACCAAACACTGAGGGTTGCTACACTGTCCTCAGAAGGCACTGGTGGCAAAGCTAGAACTAGAACCATGGTCAGTCTGCCTCAGTGCTGATCAGAGCAACAAAGAAATGGTTATGCTACCTGCTGACAGGGCACAGTGACGGGGGTGGTCATACCCTGCCCAGTATTCCCCCATTGCTCACTGTTAAAGTGCAGCAGGGCCTTAGGGGTGACAGGGGTGGCCGTGAGCACCAGCATCTCCAGTCCCTTCAGGCCTTCCCGGCAGACCTCAGCTGCCACTTCCTGGGTGATTTCTGACACATGGTCAAGCTCCAGGACCTGCAGCCGCATGCAGTTTCTTGCTAGGAAGAGGAAGAAGGGAAGGCCCTGTTGACAAACTCTCAGGGTCCTGGAGCAGCCCCAGGTCCCTGTGGGATTTCAGAGGGTAGCCCTGTACCCACACCTGTTTCTCACCAACCCCCATCCCAGGCCAAGGAAAGACTTACCAAGTGATGCCAGGCCCTGCACCCCACAGCCGGCGCCCCCAACCCCCAGGGCTCGGAGGTGGGGCCAACAGCGACCAATCATCTGCAGGCAGCGGTTACTGAAGCGGGTGGGCTGCTGGCTGGAGAATGGGCATGGGGGAGTTGTCAGGGAAGCCTCTGGATACCTGAAACCCTGAGCATGCTCCTCCTTTGGGACTTTTCCCCACCTTAGGCAAGTGTCCCATCAAGTCCCAACTGGTCAAGTCAGAAAACTGGGATTACCCAATTCCTCTCCCCTCATATCCTGCCAACCCCTGCACATTCTAAGTGACTCGTGAACCCACGGTTCAGACCATCAACATTCTGTATTGTAACCAGTCTCCCTGCCAGTTCACCCCCCACACTGCTGACAGTGAGCCATTTTTTCCTACATCCATTCACTTTGTCATTTAGCAAATAGTTATCAAGTGTCTAGACAGGAAAGAACAACTGAGCCAGGCCCTGGGATACAGTGGTGACAATGCAGACATAGTCCCTGTCTTAAGGAGTGTAAGTCTATTAGGGGAGCAGGACATAGAATATTACAAGTCTGATAATAATCCTGTTCTTAAAAACTAAAACCCTTTAATAGCTTTCTAGTACTTTCTAGGTAAAATGCAAAAACCTAAACTCCTTAGCAAGGCCCTTCTTGACCTTGCCCTGACCTTCTTTTCCATACTCATTGCTTGGCCCTGCCCACTCCACTCCACTCCACTAAACTTGCCATTTGCCTGAACATCTCATCCCTCAGCATTCATCCCGGCAACAAGTATTTCCCTAGTGTTTGCTATGCATTTGGTACCAGGGACGTGGAAATAGATGTTCCCAGACTCTGCTCTGAGAACTGCCAGTTTAGAGGAGGAGATCAAAATATTTCGTACAGAGACATTATTGCAGAAAGGATGACAGCAGGGATCAGGACATGGTGCAGTGGGAACTGAAGCAGGGGAGCAGTGACACTGTAGCCAAGGCACTGGAGAAGGCACACTGGATGACCTGGACAGAGTTGTAATGTGGAGAAAGGACTCTGGGGACAAGGATCAGCATGGGCCTTGTTTCCAATAGGGTAGACCCACCTGTGAGTGACAGCCTGCAGGACACCGCAATAGCAGCTGGCCAGGGAGAGAAAGAGCCTGGTGTGCTTGAGGAACTCCAAGTAGAAGGAGGAATGATTTCACACCCTGCATTCTCCAACCTCCAGCTCTTTTGTACTTTATACACTGCCCTCCCTGAAATGGCTTTCCATATGTGAAACACACCTGGCTATTTTTATCTAGTATTTACTAAACACTTAACTATGGACCCTACAAGTTTTGTGTATATGATCTCATTTGGGCCAGCAACAGCCCTAATGAGGTCAACAGAATCCTAACATCACCTTCACTTTGCAGTTCGAGAAACTAAGACATGACTGGGTTGCCCAAAGTGATGCTGCCAGTAAGCCAGGACAGGACCCCAGGTCTGATTCTAAAGCATTGTCCTAATGCCTCAATGCACAGATTAACGTGTGTGAGTCTATCTCTCTAACAGCTTATGGAATGGGCTCAGATCTGCTCAGTCCCCAGTGCGGGCCAGGCCCAACCCTGTCCCCTCTTCCAACCCCTGCCAGGGCTCACCAGGGGTGAAGTGGTGCCACCTGGAGGGAGACAATCTCTCTGCAGCCTGCACCTAGAGCCCAAATCACTTCATGGCCCACAGGATCGGTGGCACTCCTGTTGAAAAGACAAAGCTGGAGTTGTCCACACTAGTGGCTTCTGCTCTTGCCAAGGCTTCCTTCCCTTAGGCAACAGAGCTTTTGAGACCCCTTACTGTGAACCCCTAGAGATCCCTTGTGGCCTGGGCCAAGAGGGCACAGGCCTTGTTTCAGTAGGGGAGACCCACCTGTAGGTGACAGCCTGCAAGGCACGGCAGTAGCAGCTGGCCAGCCAGAGCGAACGGTCAGTGAGGATGTTTGGACAATGGGAGATGCGCAGTATCAGCAGGTTCCCCCCAGCCGCCTTCAGCAGGGACTCCAGCCCCGCTTCCAGGCAGCCCCTGGGGATGACCAGGAGGTCAGAGAGCTGCATATGGCTACCTCCTCCTCTGGGAAGCATCCTCATTTAATTCCAGGTCTGTGGTCAAGGAGCACCCACCCACCCACCCACTGTAGGCCTTACCGGGTGCTCCGAGCATACTCCTCCTTGCTTTCCTTCTTTCCCCGCTGCCGGGGCTTCAAGTTTTGCAGTGTCAGCGAGTGGGCCTGGGTGCACCACTGAGCCAGCATTGCCAGGAACTGCAGGGAGGAAAAGAGTATTTGGAGATGAGGAGGTCTGAACTTGGTTGGCTGAAGGTGAGCCAGCCCCAGGGTGAGAGGTCCCCACGAAAGCATTTCAGAGAGGCAGGCTGGAGCTGTGGTGTAAGGATTGCAAGGACCAGACCTCAAGGGGCAAGATTCTACTAGGATAAAGGTAAGCTCATAGCAGGGCAAGCGTGGCAGGCAAGGGCAGGCACCTTGGAACAGACGCGTGCATTCTCAAGCAGCACCCTCGTCCATACTGCGGGATGGCGGGCCACGAAGCGCCAGTCCCGGCAGACCTCAGCAGCGTGCAGCAGCGTGCGTGTGTCCAGGTAGGTGAAGATGCAGAAAAGAGCAGCTCGCATCTTGAGGATCTCTGGGCTGATGACCTCATTGGAGCGAGAAGGGCTGCCCCTCTCGGTTCGCCGACCCCGCCCACTGCCCCCCTCGGGGCGGGCTGAAGAATACCAGGAGGTCAAAGGTGAGCATGGAGGGTTGAAGGCTACTGTGAGGATGTGAGTGGGGGGCTGGGACAGCGTAGGAGCTGCAGGAGGCCCAGGGCCTTGGGAGGAAGTATAAGGGGAATCTGCCTCCCCTTCTCTGCAGTACCCCAGCCCTAATTTAATAAATTACAAAAAGGTGTTCCTTCCTCACGTTAACTTTCTTTTTAAGGCTGTATATCACCTAACAGTCCAACCCTACCCCCTATGTGAGGTAACTATATCATATTTGGAGAAGGAAAGGGGTTGGGAGAACTAGAGCATAAACTGGGCCTGTGGAACCCAAAGGCAGAGGGGCTGCCCAGAACAATGACAGTGGAGGCAGCTGCACTCCTGAGCTAACCCTCTGGCCTTCTAACCCCCACCATGAGTACAGAGCCGTCTGTGAATATGGCAGGTGGCTCTCCCTCAGGGGCTTCAGAGTCTGCAGTCTGCAGTCAGCACTCAGCTACTCTTCTATAAATGTTAAGGAGACAATCATGTGAATGGGCCCCCGTTTTGCGCCCCCTTGGACAGGGCACCCTTGTGCCTACAGCCCTGCCCAGTCACTCAAGTTACTGCCTCAGTCTTGAAGGGCACCCATAGAAATGGGCAGGTCTGGGGAAAGGGTCTGCCTGGGCCCTGTGTCCCCTTAGAGGGCCTGGGACCATGGGAAAGGCTGGCTCCTCTGCCACCCTCCCAGGACTTACCTGAGAGCCGGCAGCTGCTCAATGGCCCAGCCATAGCAGGCGCCATACGGGGGACATCTGATGGCCCTTCAGCCTCTGACTCGGTGGTTCGGGAACCCACGTCTGAGACGTCACCTTCCTCCCCTTCGGTGCTGTGTCGGCGGGGTCTGCGCTGCCAGTTCTGGATGGCCTGGCGCCGTAGGCCTGAGCTGCGAGGAGGCTGGGACCTCTCTGAGCCCCCGTTGGCAGCCTGCGCCCGTGGACCCAAGCCCCCAGGGCCACTGTCCTCAGGGGCCCCCTCCTCTGGTCGGGGCAGCTCCAGACTGTCACTGTCATAGCAGCCTGAGCTCTGAGATGCGGCTGGCACACGGCTGGAGGCCCTGGGGTGGGGTGGACCAGACAGTAAGTTTGTAAGGGGAACCAGACCTACCTGAACTCTTCATCCACCCCCTACTGCCAGCCAAAGGCAACCCATCTGCCCTACTTTCCCAAAGCTCCCTCTGTGTAAGGACAGAAGGATACAGGAAGGGGGTGACAAGCTCCTGACAGGCCAGCGGATCTTTCCAGGGTGAGGTGGGCTGTGTGGGGTGGGCCAGGCCCAAGGCTTACCCTGTGCTTGGAGAGGAACCATGCCGTGACACTGCATATGTGCTGGGCATGGCCAGGCCCGCGTGGTGTTCTCGCTGTGGGCCCCCAGAGCAGGAGGGAAAGAAAGTGGGCAGAGAAGGCAAGAGGATGAGAGGCAACAGGGGGAGAAACAGGGCACAAGATGGAGAGAAGAGGAAGGAGAGGAGAGAAGGAAAAAGGTTGGGAAAGATGGACAAATGGATAGACGGATAGCCCAGAGAGGCAGGCTCCCCAGCCCCTCCCTACACCTGCCCACCACCCCAGACCCTAGCTTGTAGCTCCCAGGCTCTTATTTTGTAGGGATAGGCAGAGATAGGCCCATGAGGGCCACTGGATCACACCTCACTATAGCCTCAGGGGCTGCCACTCCTCCCCCATCAGAGGGGCTCCCTGTTCCTGGATCCCTCTTGGGGGAAGAGTCAGAGAAGGAAAGCATGGAATATTATGGGGGATGGCAGGCCACGTGTGAAGGGAAGTCATGGGGGCCAGGTGTGCAGGTGGAGGAGGGAAGGCAGGTGGACACTTACCATTCTGCCTGGGCCCCGAGCACTGGGGCCTGCTCCGCTGCCCCCACCTCCACGACCCAGGCTGGCACTGGGTGTGCTGCCACAGCTGCTGCTGATGACCTGTAGCTGCCGTTCAGCACGGTCAGCCCGCTCCAGGAGCTCCTCAATGAACTGCTGTAGCCGCAGCTTGGCACTGGCCTCCCGTGCTGCTGTCTCCTTCAGGAACTGGTCGATTTGCACCACCTCCCTGGGCCGGGAGCAGTCTCTCACCCCAGGGCCTTGGCCTGGCTGCCCACCCACCCTCTGGAAGAGAGCCTGGCCAGCGGGGGGAGACACAGGGCACAGCTGTCTACAGAGTCTGCTCATGTGGGTCCATGCAGCACAGGCCTAACACACGGCCCCCAACAATGGCACAAATAGAAATGCAGACATTTAGTCATATACACCCCACCCACCCAGCCCCAAAGACACAATCCATACACCATAACCAGTCACATCTACCTCACTCAGGCGTGCTCAGTTACATGGGTTCTCAATACAGTCTCCCAACATACTCCTGAGCACATGGCCCCATCACACATCCCCACACGTAGCCCAATAACTTGAATATCTCATAAAATTTATTGAACACCGTACTTAAAATGAAAAACAGAATGGGTGCATGGGTACTTGAAGTATGGTTTCTATGGTTTCTACAATTATCACTTTTGTACCACTATAAGATTGAAAAATCAGTAAATTGAACCATTGTAAGTTGGGGACCATCTGTAGTTATAATCTTACACTTAAAGACCAGAGAAATGAGGAGAAGCCAGTAAAGAAGATTGAAAAGGGGCAGACAAAAAGATAGAAGGAAATTCCAAGAGTGTCCTGGAAGCCAAGTCAAAAGTGTTTCAAGAACCAGTTGTGTATCCAATGCTGCTGATTGGTCAAGTATGCTGATGGCTTGGCCTTAGCAACATGAAGATCCCTGGTGACATGAGGTGGAGTTAACACTGGTGACGGTGGAGGTGGAAACCTAATCAGATTGGGTTTAATAGAGAAAGTGAGGAAAGAAATTGGAGACAAGTTGGAGTTGTTCTTCTGTAAGGAGGAGAGACAAAAGGGGCAGTTAGGGATAGGCAGATAGGGAAAATCTAATAGTGGAAAAGGGAGAAGGGAAAATTGGACCATGTCTTTGAGTAGGAAAAAGAGACTAGGATCGGGTGCCAAAATCCAAGAGTTGGCCTTGGCTAGAGGAGGAGGAGAAAGATACAGTCAGAACAAACAGGCATGTGGTACCTGCCATGTACTCATGGTGCCAAACACACACCTTCATGACATTCTTGCCCCCCTCTTCTCCCCAATCCCATTGCATTCTCATGGCCACAGATTCTACATTACAAAGCTATGGCCACGTACAGAGACACTCAGGCAATGCTTATGGTGGTAGCGGCGGCAGCACAATGACTCGCACCGCACACCCTTTCACAGGTCCCCAAGGATCTACTCACTGCTGCTTTCGGCTCAGCTCTTGTTCCTTGTGCACCAGGTCCTGCTTGAGAGAGGCCAGCAGCTCCACACTCACATCCACCTGGCGCGAGAGCTCTGACGCGCGCTCCTCCAGCTCCTCTTTCTCTCGCCCCAGCCGCGCGCTCTCCTGCCGGGCCGTTTCCAGCTCAGCCGCCTTACGCTCCAGCTCCGCCTGCAGCCGGCCCACTTGGCCGGCGATCTTTTGCTCCACCTCCTCGCTTAGCCGCTCCAGTCTTCGGTCCACCTCCAGCTTCTCCAGCGCGCGAATCTTGAGGCGCGCCAGGCCCTCCTCGTAGGCCACATCAGCGGGCGAGGGGGACGCAGGCGAAGCGGAGGCGGGCCCGGAGCAAGGGCCAGGGCCGGGCCCGGGCGGCGGCGTCGAGCACGCCGAGGACGCCACCGACTTGCGGGCAAACAGCTCCCCCAGCGGGATTTCGATCTCGCGCAGCGCATAGCGCGCAGCGGCGGCGGGCACCAGGCCCGGCTCAGCCAGCTCCTCGCAGGGCAGGCTGGCGGGCACCAAGTCGCTGGGGAAGTGGGCGAGGGGCGCGTGGTGGTGGTGGTGATGCAGCAGGTGTGGCGCTGCGGCCGACGGTACGGCCGCCTGCTCCTTGCCCTGGAAAGATGTGCTCTCGAAGACCTCGCGCCGGGCGCCGGGCACGGCCAGCAGGGCGGCGGGCTCCGGCGTTAGCGGGAAGCCCGAGGCCGCCGCAGCCGCTGCGGCCGCCGCGGCGGCGCCGTCGCAGATGCTGTTGGTCTTGGAGAGAATGTAGAGTGTCTCGTACGTGTGGCTGTACTCCAGGTGCGCGCGCAGCGATGACAGGCTCCGGAAGCGCTTGTGCTCCCCGCAGCGGGGGCAGCGGTACGGCAGGTCCAACGAGGCCATGGCCCCGCCGCCCCCGCGGCGCGATGGCTCCACCGCGGCCGCCCTGCGGGTCAGCCGGGCGCGCTCATGGGGGGCGGCGGGCGAGTCCCCCTGCGGGGTCAGGAATTCTCAGGGCGCCCCGGGCCAGGGGTGAGGTGGCTAGAAGAGAGGGGGGAGTAAGTCTCAGGAGTATGGCACCTCAGCTCCCACCCGCCCTCCCAGTCCCCCGCCCATATCCCCCAGCTGGAGGAGGTTAGAATGGAACAGCTGGCCTAGTGTGGCACCTGTGAGAGTGAGAGGGAATGAGATTTTCCTTTTTTAAACGGATTTAGGTTTTTTTTGTTTGTTTTGTTTGTTTTTTGTGATAGTTTCATTATGTTGCCCTCGGTAGAGAGCTGTGGCATCACAACTCACAGCAACCTCAAACCCTCGGGCTTAAGCGATTCTCTTGCCTCAGCCTTCCAAGTAGCTGGGACTATAGGCGCCTGCCAAAACGCCTGGCTGTTTTTTTGTTGCAGTTGTCATTGTTGTTCAGCCAGCCGGGCCGGTTTTGAACCCGCCAGCCTGAGTGTATGTGGTGGGTGCTCTCCCCACTGAACTAGGGGTGCCGCCTAAAGGATTTAGTTTTATTTATAATGGTTCTGACCTGGAAACAACCGAAGTGCCCATCAGCAGTAGAATGGATAAATTGTGTCATGTTCACAACAGAATACTACCCAGTAATAAGGAACTACTGTACACACAATGACAGGGGTGAACTGATTTTGTAATGTGTTGCACAAAAGAAGCCAAAGACTGGCTACTGTAGGATTCCACAGATTTGGGGTTCAAAAACAGACAACACTGATGATTAAGTCAGAATAGAGGTTACCCCTGGGGGCTGCATGGACTGGGGAGGGGCAGGAGGGAACCTTGTGATACTGAAAACGTTTTGTATCTTGCTCTGAGGGGTTGTTACTCAAGTGCATACATACGTTAGCAATCATCAGGCTGTACACCTAGGATTAGTGCATCATGTGTACTTTGTTATATCTTTAAAAATCCTTGAAAAGATGCTTATTTTCATGTCATGTAAAATACACCCATAACATGGACTGGACTATTGGTACCATGTTGCAGGACCAAGACATCAGTCCACAGAATGATACCTGTGAGTGTTACTGTTTGTTCTGCACCACACCCTCCCATCCCTGCTACTCCAGACACCTCTTCTCAGATCTAGCAGAGGTTAGGTAAATCTCCATTAAGTGTTTCTGCCCCACCGGTCACCCTAAGGGCCCTCTATATGTCTTCTCCACATCCTTCTGGTAGAACCCTCCCTCCCCCAATTCTGGCATCTCACTCCTTGCCCTCAATTCCTGCTGCCCAACCCCTGCCTCCAATCTCTGGCTTCTTGTTATCCCTCCCCTACCTTGTCTCCCTCCACGTTTCCAGCCTCTTTGTCTTTGCTTGAGCTGACATAGCTTTCCATCCCATTCCTCACTGCCATCCCATACTAACTGCCTGCAATTGGGTTTCCACTACCCTCTGTTGTTACTGTGCTCCTTAGGGTCACAGACTATCTGCTAATCAGATAACCAGCTGTCATCAAGGGACCTTGAGACCCTCTTGGGACCCTCTTGGGACCTTGGCTGATACTGTTCATTCCTTCATCTTCATAGGCTGCCATGATGCATCCTTGTTTTGATATCCCTCTGGGTTTTGTGAATTCCTGTTCCTACTACTTTCCCAAACTGCCTGTCTCTTGATGGGGTGTTCTCTAAGGTCTGCCTTTGCACCTCTTCTGCCTCTATTCTCCCATGGGCAGCCTGGTTCTGTCCCACAGACTCACTCACAACTTTAAGACTCTCAGCTTGGCCTCTCCATCCTGACCTGCTCCTGAGTTCTATGTGCCTTCTGGCACTTCCACATGGATGTATGGGTGGATGTCTGTTCCCTGTGCCAGCCCAGCACCCTGATTTAACCTTGGGAAATTACTGTTCCATCCCACTTTCTCAGTCCACATGATCTGGAGAATGGAACATGGGCCTGACCAAAGTCCTGGGATGGCCCAATTGAGCCAAGCCCCAGGAATGTTCTGGAACTGTTGAGTGAAAACTTCCTCTTTGGGCTCAGGTTTTTTAGCTGATGGAGAGGCCTAGAGTTGCTAGTGCCATCTTTATCTCCTTTGGAGATGAAACACCTGAGAATGAAACCAGAACTGAAAATAGAGAAAGGGAGATTTCTTTTTTTTTTAGAGACAGAGTTTCACTTTGTCGCCCTCAGTAGAGTGCCATGGTGTCAACAGCTCACAGCAACCTCCAGCTCTTGGGCTTAGGCAATTCTCTTGCCTCAGCCTCCCAAGTAGCTAGGACTACAGGCACCCACCCCAGCACCTGGCTATTTTTTTGTTGTAGTTTGGCCAGGGCTGGGTTTGAACTCACCACCCTCAGTATATGGGGCCAGTACCCTATTCACTGAGCCACAGGTGCCACCTGAGAAAGGGAGATTTCTCATAGATACAGAAATCCTGGCCTATTGAGCTACATGAGCCAGTCAATTAACCTTTTTTGCTGAAGTTAGTTACAGTTGGGTCTGTGTTATTTGCACCAGAAAAATGTCCTAGCAAAGAAATTAGAAGCAGAGATGGAAAAACAAAATGTTCTTTTCTTTTTTTTTTTTGCAGTTTCTGGCCAGGGCTGGGTTTGAACCCGCCACCTCCAGCACATGGGGCCAGTACCTTACCCCTTTGAGCCACAGGCGCTGCCCAGAGATGGAAATTTTTAATAGATCCTAAGAAGGAGTTAGCTGAACTAAGGGGAGGGGCATAAGATAGTACTGCTTCCACCATTCCCCACTCAGAAGTTGGCAAACCTTCACACAGCAGTAAAATGGTTGATTACATGGTCTCCCGCCTCCTCTGGAGCTGAGGCGATCCACCTACCAAGGCCTGAACTTTATTAGAGGACTGTGGAAAAATGTTAGGACATTGTGGTGTCCTTCCCATGGCTTCCGGCCTACCAAGAAAGAGACATACTCTGGCTGAAAGGGACCTGAGAGCAGAGAGGAAGAAAATGCAGCTTGCCCAGAGAGGCCCTTTCTGTCTAAGGTCAGTAATCCAATATGGCTGAAAGATAATTAAGAGCCAGTCCTCTGCTTCAAGCTAAAGTCAGCTCAAGCAAAGACAAAAAGGCTGGAAACTTGGAGGGAGACAAGCCTGGGGCCTGAAAGACTCTTGACTCCTCAAGCCCTGCTGAACATCTCCTGCTGTGCCCTTACAGCTCCACAGAATCTCTCATTATAAGCAGCCTTCTGTTGGGATGCAGCTTAAGTGGGAAGGAGTAAACAAGCTCTGCCTCCCAAACTAGTGGTTTGCCCCTATGATAGCAGCTCCTGGGAGGAGTGGAGCACTGGGGCCTGTTGCTAAGAGACAACCCTCCCTCTCAACACCACCATCAGGGACTTTATCCAAGAATTATAATTTTCAATGAGGTCTCCAGCTTTGGTTAATAGCTCTGGGGATGACCAAATGCGAACCAATTATAAAGTCAACTAATGGTTAAAGGAATTTGTATTGCCAGAACCCGACCTCTCCCCATCAAACCTCGGAAACAAAGGTCAGAATTTCTCATAAGGTGACCCCAAACCCCTAACCCTGTGCCCCTCAGCACCACTCTCAGGGAGACAGCAGAATCACACCAGGAAACCTCTTCCTCGGCACTTAGTCATGTGGGCCACAAACCAGGTTTTGTTCCTCACCTCCTCTCTTCAACTCACAGGGTTTTTGTTCTTTAATTATTAAATTTTTTCCTCCATTGTTGTGGTCTGGCCATAAATTAAAAGACATTGAGTGTAGCACCTAACCAAACAGCCCATTGCCAAGATGTTGCATTGGAGCTGGATGTAGAAACAGGGTGATAACTTGGAATGTCTCCTTCCAGAAATGGGATGACTATGCTTTAAGTTTTTGAGAGATAGTTGCGTTATGATGAACAGGGAAGTATTGAGACAGAGTCTTGCTATATTACCCTCGGTAGAGTGCTATGGCATCACAACTTACAGCAACCTCAAACTCTTGGGCTTAAAGAGATTCTCTTGCCTCTGCCTCCCAAGTAGCTGAGACTGCAGGTGCCTACCATAATGCCTGGCTATTTTTTGGTTGTGCTTGTCATTGTTGTTTGGCAGGCCTGGGCTGGATTTAAACCCGCCAGCTCCAGTATATGTGGCTGGCACCCTAGCCACTGAGCTACAGGCACCAAGCCAGGGAAGTATTTTTTTAATTATATAGGTGGGGGGTGTAGACATAGATCTTGGATAGCCACGAAGTGGAATGAGGTGGCTTTTTTTTTTTCTTTTTGAGACAGAGCCTCAAGCTTCGCCCTGGGTAGTAGACTGCTGTGGCATCACAGCTCACAGCAACCTCCAACTCCTGGGCTCAAGCCATTCTCCTGCCTCTGCCTACCAAGTAGCTGGGACTATAGGCGCCTGCCACAACACCCCGGTATTTTTTAGTTGCAGCCATCATTGTTGTTTGGCGGGCCTGGACTGGATTCAAAACCACCAGCTCAGGTGTATGTGGCTGGCGCTTTAGCTGCTTGAGCTACAGATGCTGCGCCATGAGGTGGTCTTTTATTGTTTTTGCTGCTTAGCTCAAGTACCTCTTTGTTGTGGACTGACCCCCAATTTTCCCTTAAGCAGTGCTATCTTATACCCCTCCCCTTAGTGAACCATTCCCCCACTTTGAATGAGTTGGGTAAGGCTGACCCCACCCCAGGCTCCAGGGGAACACATACGACCTGAGTCTGTTCCATTAAAGTCACAGTGATCAGATCAGTGATGGACATGTTTCTCAATCCAGGCCAAGAGACACCCCAGGACCTGTGCTTAGCCAGTAGGATGTGAGCCTAGAGCTGTTTGTGGCCATTTCTGTCTTAGGGAGAAAAGACAAAAAGCCTTCTGATGATATTACTTGAACATCCTGATACAGACTGAAGCTTTAACCCAGGACTAATCAACTAACATTTGAGTGGGGCAACAAATGTTTTTGTAGCTTTAATCATTTGAGTTGGTTGCCAGTAGTGAGCCTCTAGACCCACGGTTTTCCACCTGTGGGTCGCGACCCACAGGAACTGTATTAAATGGCCGCGGCATTAGGAAGGTTGAGAACCACTGCTCTAGACTAACACAATGACCCACTGTGTCAAAAGCAACTCCTGGACTTCCCCTCATTCATTCCCCAGCCTCTGTCCCCTTTATCCATGCCACTGTCCTCCCAGCCATGCCACTGGCCATCTTGATTTTTCTCTCTGCTGACCATCAAGACCTGATGATTATTCCTTCAGAATGCTTTCAGCCCAACTGTTCTTTTTCTCTCATGCTTTGTGCTCTTTTGAGCTGCAGCCTCCTAATACCTAGACTTCTGGCCCAGTCTTCAGTCTCACAGCTCTGTATCACTGTACAAAAGGCAGCAGATTCTGCAGATGACTTCTGCCTCAGACTCTTTCAAGGGCTCCCTATCATCAACCAATTGCAGCCAAACTCCTAAACTTCAAGATCTGGCATCACTGAACTCTTGCCAATTTGACAGTGGAAAATGGCCTGGCTCCTTCACTTGCATTTCTTTGATTCTGATGGTTGGACATTTTTCACAGATTTACCAGTTATTTCTATGTCTGGTAAATTGCCTGTGTACTACTTATGTTTATACTGAACATTCATATTTTCTTATCGATTTGCAAGGGCTTTTTGTAATATTGATCCTTTGTCATTTATATACTGCATATATTTTTCTCAATTATGTTGATTGGCTTTTACTTTTGTTTATGGTCTTTATTGATATACTAGTTTTAAATTATGCTTCAGTAAAATTTGATTTTGCTTTCATGCTTAGGAAGCCTGTCCTTACCTACAGATTATATAAACAGTTACATATGTTTTCTTTTAGTACTTGTGATTTCTCTTTTTAAAAATTCTAGAATGTTTCTTTTTTTAAAATTAAGGACTTTAAACAAATAATTATGTCATAAACTGACAATGACTTGGTATATGATTTTCTTTTATACATTTGGATTTATTTTTAAGAGACATAGGGTCTCACTCTGTTGCCCTTAGAGAGCACAGAGTGTGGACTGACCCCCAATTTGCCTCAAAAACAATAAAAGAGCAGAGTGCACAGTGCAGTAGCATGATCATAACTTCATGGCTCACTGCAACCTCAAACTCTTCAGCTCAAGAAATCCTCCCATCTCAGCCTCCCAAAGCACACACCACCATGCTGGCTTGCTTTTTTTTTTTTTTTTTTGTAGACAGTTTTACTATGTTGCCCTCGCTAGAGTGCAGTGGCCTCACAGCTCACAGCAACCTCCAACTCTTGGGCTGGACCGATTCTCTTGCCTTAGCCTCCCAAAGAGCTGAGACTAAGCACCCACCACAACTCCTGGCTATTTTTTTGTTGTTGTTGCATTGTTGTTTAGCTGGCCCGGGTCAGGTTCTAACCCACCAGCCTCGGTGCACATGGCCAGTGCCGTGACCACTATACTATGGGGTGCCAAGCTGCCTTTTTTTTTTTTTCTGTCAGAGACAGGGTTTCACTGTGCTGTATAGGCTGGTCTTCAACTCCTGGCCTCAAGCAATCCTCCCACCTTGGCCTCCCAAAATACTGGGATTATAGGCGTGAGCCACCATGCTCACTCAGCCTGCATTTGTATTTTAATCCATCTAGAAATTTTTGGTGAGAAAGGGAGTTTTCTTTTTTTTTTTTTTGCAGTTTTTTTTAGCAGGGGTCAGTTTTGAACCCACCACCTCCTTGAGCCACAGGCACGTCCCTGAGACAGGAATTTTAAAAAGAACTTTCCATTATGGACACTTTTGTACATATTTAAAAATAGGGAGCCTATTATGATGAGCTCCTATGTAACTCATCATCCAGCTTCAGTAATTCTCAATTCACGGCCAGTTTTATTTCATCTGCATACTGCTCCCAGGCTTTACACTCTCCCCTCTCCCACCATTGGATACCTGTGAGCAAACCCTAAATATTAGATTATTTCATCTGTGAGTACCTTAGTATGTATGAGACAAAATTTAACTTTCTTTTTTTTTTGCAGTTTTTGGCCGGGGCCGGGTTTGAACCCACCACTTCCGATATATGGGGCCAGTGCCTTACTCCGTGAGCCACAGGTGCCACCCCTTAGCTTTCTTTTTTTAAAAATAAATATTTACTAAGAGTTCCAATATCACCATTCTTTAGGTATATTAATTCCAAAAAAGTAGCCTTGAGAAATAAATCCAGAAGATGGTTCTCTGAAAATATAAACAAAATAAATAGCTTTCTGGTAAATCTATTCAAAGAGAGAGAGAACATATATACATAACACTATGAACGCAAAAGGAGCTACAACCACTGGCACAGACAGAGAAGATTTTCTTAAATTACTAAAATGCCACCCACCAGGTAAAATTCTTGGCCCAAATTTTGAAAATCTGGATGAACTGAATGCTTTTCTAGGAAAATACAAATTATCAGAATTGACTCAGGAAGAAGTAGAAAATTGAATAGACTAGTAACTATAGGCAAAACTGAAGAAGCAAAGTGACCACAGATATTATAGAGTTTAGTTCACACACATACACAAGAACAAGGTTATTCTGTAAAATATAGTCAGCCTGGTTTCAGACAATGTGTGTGCCCACCCTTCTCACTCAACTAAGTAGTGGTCATTCCTGTGTGGGTCACATTTTAGGGCCTCAGTTGTAGCCAGCCTTCTCCCTCCCACCTTGCTTTTTTTTTTTTTTTTTTAAGAGACAGAGTCTCACTATGTTGTCCTTGGTAGAGTTCCAGGGCATCACAGCTCACAGCAACCTCAAATTCTTAGGCTTAAGCAATTATCTTGCCTCAGCCTCCTGAGTAGCTGGGACTACAGGTGTCCACCACAGCTCCTGGCTATTTTTTTGTTGCAGTTGTCATTGTTGTTTAGCAGGCCCCAGCCGGGCTTGAACCCACCACCTTTGGTGTATTATGGTCAGTGCTCTACTCACTGAGCTACAGGTGCTAAGCCGCACCATGGACTTTTGAAGCAACTTTTTTGCCTCACAGCATCCTTATAGCCAGGCTCTGAGAAAGCAGGAAAAGGGAAAGTCTGGGGATGCAGGCCTGAAGATGGAAGTGCAAAAGGATGAGAGGGGATTCCCAGGCCAGCCTATGCCCTCCATCTGTTGGAACTGAGGAATGACTCTGAATCTTCTTAGGGAAAAAAAAAAAAAAATATATATATATATATATAATTTATATATATTATATATATTTTAAATATATATTTATATTTATATTCATATATATGTATGTATGTACGAATATATATTTATTTTATTTTTATTTTTATTTTTTTTGAGACAGAGTCTTGCTGTATCATCCTCAGTAGAATGCCGTGACGGTCACAGCTCACAGCAACCTCAAACTCTTGGGCTTAAATGATTCTCTTGCCTCAGCCTCCCAAGTAGCTGGGACTACAGGTACCCGCCACAATGCCTGGCTATTTTTTGGTTGCAGTTGTTGTTGTTTAGCAGGCCCTGGCTGGGCTCAAACCCGCCAGCCTTAGTGTATGTGGCTGGCACTGAGCTATAGGCACCAAGCCCTTCTTAGGAATATTTTTATCTAGATTTACATGCCTCCTTAACCTGGGCATGAAGCTTTTTGCCTGAAGGCAGCTAAGAAGGTTTAAGAGGCAGGGGGATGAGGGAGAAGAGAACGAAGAAAAATAAAAGTGTTGTTTGTTCAATTTTCATTACAGTCCTTAACTTAGAACACCATGATGGAATGGTTGGAGATTTTCCCTTGCATTCTAGTCTCCCTAAACCATCAATCTCTGTAGCCCCAGGATCTGCCTCAGAGCCATCCCCAAATCTATTTTTTTTTTTTTTTTTTTTTTTTTTTTTTTGAGACAGAGTCTCACTTCGTCACCCTTGGTACAGTGCTGTAGTGTCATAGCTCACAGCAACTTCAAACTCTTGGGCTCAAGTGATTCTCTTGCCTCAGCCTCCCCAGTAGCTGGGACTACAGATGCCTGCCACAACACCCAGCTATTTTTAGAGATGGGGTCTCACTCTACCTCAGGCTGGTCTCAAACTCCTGAGCTCAGGCAATCCACCTACCTTGGCCTCCCAGAATGAGAGGATTATAAGTGTGAGCCACTGTGCACAGCCCCATCCCCAGATCTATTATGTTCCTTCTCCCATCTGAAATGCCTATCCCAAGTCTACTTTCTTTCGAGTCCACCTTGAGGTTTTCTCTGGATATAAGGTTTCTATAGGCTGAACTAGCCTTTATATTTAAGGCTTTCAGGTGCGTTAGTCTCATTTCTTCAAAGAAGATGAGGCCGTCTCGAGAATTTGTCTTCTCTAGTTGCTGTCTACTGTCATATTTTCATATGATGACCCTGCAGATATACAAATGAGCTTGTATTTCTATGGCTTCCATTATCATGTGGTCACTGATAATTCCTGCAGTACACATTATTATTATTTTCATCTATAATTATTTTCATAATTATTATTATTTTCATCTATCTGCTCAGCAAGACTTCTTAACTTTCTAGTAATAGCAACGTCTCATCCTTTCTTTGGTGAGCTGCCCTTCCTATTCCATGTGGTTCTGGCAGGGCTGCCAATCCTAGTAGAATGGACAGATAAACCAGGGTTGGCCAATCACAGCATCTCTATTTCCTTGGCCACAATGATTGCCATACAGAAGAGCACATTCCTCAAGCTGAGCCAACTCCTTTACTGGGAGTTTATACGATAGAGGAGTCCTCTTTTCCCACTGGAATCACAATCTAGGATGATAAAGCTGTCAGCCTCTACTTACCACATGGAGAAAGTCAATGCATAGTGGGGGAAAAGGTGGCAACATTCAGAGTCAAGCTGAGGCAAGAGCTGGAGAAATTCCTCACCACATTTTTTGAGAACTTCATCTCCCTTCTTTCCAGCTTTGTGAATTAATAAATAATTATATATACATGCTTTTTTGCTTAAAGTAGTTTGGGTTGGATTTCTGTCACTTTCTACCTAAGAGTCTGAATTAATATTCTGCCAAACCTATATTTCTCTATAGATCTATAGAGATATCTATGAATTCTACTCAAACATGAATTCCTTATACACATATTTACTCTGTGCTAGGAAGTATACCAGGAACTGTGTTATATATGTTGAGGA
The DNA here is from genome assembly GCA_963574355.1 of Loris lydekkerianus. NCBI lineage: Eukaryota > Metazoa > Chordata > Mammalia > Primates > Lorisidae > Loris > Loris lydekkerianus. The sequence goes on along the minus strand of CAUYPK010087105.1, from coordinate 47,052 downwards.
CAACAGACAAACTAGATCCAGCCTTGCCCTTCAAGCAGCTTGTGATCTGGAGCAGACTGATTAGAAGATACAGTCATTAGATACATGTTATGCAGGAGGCTGGCACAGGATTCTACACTTAGCCTTGCTTGAGGAGTTGGGCGACTAGGGAACGCCCAGAGATACAGCATCTAAGGTGACTCTTGAAGAGCAAAGTAGAATTACCAGATAAAGATGAGTGATTATGACAAATTATGAGGTCAGCAGAGAAGAAGGACATTCTGAGCCAATGAAACAGCATGCACAAGAGCAATGAAGTGAGAAAGAGGACTAGTGTAAGTCCCGGGAGGATAGAGACATTGTATGTCTCAATCATTGCTATTTCCCCAGCATACAGTGCCTAGTATGGGTTAAATGCTCGGTAAGTGTGGAATGAATGAATGGCAAAGACTTAATCAGATTTACAGTTTAGAGAATGGACTACTAGGGACAAGGTCAAGGAAGAAGGCTGTTGGAACAATGGAAGTAGAAATCATTAACCAAGGTAGCAGCCGTATAAATGGGGAGAAGGATGGATATAGGAGGAATCACAGAAGACAGCTGAAAAGTTCACAGAATAACTATGGAAGGTATGAAAGGGAGGTCACAGCCAAGGCTTAGATTTGGGTTTTGAGCAACTGGGTAGAGGATATGACTCAGTAAGAGGGTAAATGGAGGAAGGCTGGTTTGAAGGACAGATAATGAGTTTGGTTGTGGAGTTCATGAATTTGAAATTCTAGTGGGCTTTAGAAGCAGATATATTCAGCACATGACTTGTAATATGGGGCTAAAAAATACAGCTTTGGCAACTTAACCACAAAAATGCAGGTGGATAAGCAGGCCCAAGGAGAGGTTACAGAGAGAAAGGGGGGGAGACCTTCAGAGAGACAGGAGAGGGAGAAGAATCAAGAAAAGAACCGATAGCTACATTATCTACTCAGCACCCTGGATAGCACCCCCCCCCAAAATCTCTGACTTCTCAACGTCTCCCTCAGATCTATCAATCACTGATTGTCGACACTGTCTTCAAAATATTTGACTCTACTTCTTACTTTCTACAGCCACTGTCCCAGACCTAAATCCCCTTCTATATGAACCACTGATACGAATTGGAGTCTCTAACTCCTCCAGCTCTGGTTTCTCACAGCTTCCAAAGTTTTCTACAAATAGTGATCCAGTCAAGTCACCTTTATTCTAAAAACACACTGAAGGCTGGCCATCTTCTGAGAAGTAAACTCCACCCTGCCTTGCCTGCCCTCAAGATAAGCTTGAATCTGACCGTCCTGAGGTTTGCCAGCTCTAGCTTTTGTCTCTGCTTCCCTCTGCCAGGCATCCTTAGTGAGACCTATGGGACTTTGCTCCACTAGGAAGTGCCATATGCTGTCACATCCCCAAGTCTAGAATCATGCTGGTCCCTCTTCCTGGGACAATCTTCAGCTCAAATGCTACCCTATTCCATGAAGTCTTCCCTGACCTCAAGTTCTCCTCTCAGCTCAAATCACATCATAACATGAATCATTCCTTACCTTAGTTCTTCAAGGATGGTAACAAGCATCACATACAGGTCATGGAACTGTTTACCCATCAGATCCCTCCTACACATACACTGAAGGCAGGGACAATGTAACTGATTCATCCTCATGCCTTCCTCATACACAGTAGACATCAGTACACTGTTAAAGGAATCATACTGAATAATGGATGAATTTGATTTCATGTAACCAAAGCAATTTCTAACTTATCATCATAGAACTGAGTGAATTGGTTATAATTAAATTAATCCAAGCATCACTTCGAATAACAGGTGTTTTCCTGGCTGTGCTAGTCACCTACTAGGAGGTAAGAACTACTTGCTGCATCTTCTCTACACTGTTTGCTTACTCTAGTTGAGTTCCAAGATTTGGAACTTGTCTGCTTCATCTCCTTTTATTTAACCAGCAAAAGAGGTTAAACACAAGGACCATGTCAGTCACTGGATATATAAAAGTAAATGACAGCCCTGGCCTTAGGGTGCTTATAGTCTAATTAAAAAAGCAGTGAACTAGAGCAAGACCCCTATCTCTAAAAATAGCTGGGCATTGTGGTGGGTGCCTGTAGTCCCAGCTACGTGGGAGGCTGAGGCAAGAGAATCACTGGAGTCCAGAGTTTGAGGTTGCTGTAAGCTGTGATGCCATGGCCCTCTACCAAGTGTGACAAAGTGAGACTCAAAAAATAAAAGTGAGATTTCAAAAATAAATAAAAATAAAATAAAATTGTAATAAAAAAAAAGCAGTGAACTTTTGTCTACTAATTATTTTGATCCAATACTATGCTATTCATTTAGTCCCCACACAGAGATGACCAGTAGGTGGTATTGTCTCCATATAAGGATGAGGAAACTGAGGCTTAGAGTGATTTAACCACTTGCCCAAGGTCAGTAAATACTGTAACAGACTATTGCTTTGGAGACCCCCAATGAGACATGCCTCCCAGGATTCCTGCCTTTATGTGATCTCTCACATTGACTCAGGGCATGGCTGAATGACTTGCTTTGGCCATTGGAACATGACAAGCCTGATGCAAGCAGAAGCCTGATATGCAGTTATACTTTACGACTTGTTCTTTTGAAATACTTACTACCTCTTGGGATCAAGCTTCCATGTAAGAAACTTAGACCAGGTGACTGACTGATTAGATGCCATGAATAGAGTGACCCTGGAGCATGATAGGCCATTGCCAGTCCCTCCACTGAATACATCTGAGTGAGAGATTCCACGTGAGCCCACAGTCATGGCCAACCCACAGATGATAAGAAATAGTAAATCACTGTTCTTTTAAATTCTGGGTGGTATGTCACACACCAGTGAGTAACTAAAACCATGAAAAGTAGGATTTGAACCCACTACTACCTGATTGACTTCAAAACCCATGTTCTTAGTCTCGACACTATGTTCTTTCTGGTTGAAAGTGGAACATCACACCAACACAGTACTGGTCACAGGTTGGCCCACAATAACAAAAGATATTTGTTGAATGAATGAATGAATAAATGGTGCAGTGGTGACTAGGGAGGTAGGGACGTTAAGGAATTCAAAGGCAGAATGGTAATTACCTTTCAACAAACATCATCCTCTTCTTGTTATAAATATTCCAAAACAAAAGCAAAACAAAGTAGGCATCTTTAAATCTAGAAACAATTGTGGGAATATCACCAAATTCTCTCTCTTTCTCTGGGTTAAATTCAGAGCAGGTAAAACTGAGAAGTTAGCAGAGTTTGTTTTTTGATGGTCTCCCTTTCCCTGCCCCCAACTCCCCTGCATATCCATAGCATCTCCTCTTTCCACCACTTGGCCTTCAGGACCTAACAGCTCTTACCCCCTCTTTCCATATAAAATCCACATTCAGGAAAGGAGCAGAGAAGGTAGAAATTACAGAAATGGGGGTGGAACGTTTAAGTGTTAACAGATGGATTCAAAAGCCAAAGAAATGAAGCTCTAAGCTCAGCACTTGCAGGAGGCATATGCTAGCAGGTGGAGGTATTCTAAGAATGGGAAAGGCAGCTGGAGGTGTCCCCATTATCCCCCCATTAGATCCCTGAAGGTGGCAACTGAAGGAATCCCCTCTGCCTCTCTAAATCCCTTTGAATCCCCCCAAGAAGGCTGGGGCTCTGGCTCCTCACACCTGTGGCTGTGTCCCCAACATGTGCATCTCCCAGAACAGTCACTCCAGCCTGACGAAGACCCACAGGGGTCAATGCAGCCAGTCCTCTGCTTCTTGGCAGCCCTGACACTGCCTTTTCCGTTGTTGTCTCTTGCTCCTGCAAACAGGCACACGCCTCCCAAGGTCACACACACAGGCTCCAGCACCTGGATCCCACATCCAGAAAACCATCAGGGCCCCTCGCTGCAGACTCAACCTAAGGAGAGAGCAGGCCCCACTCTGTGCTCACAGGCAGATTGTGGGCAACACACACAAGCACTGTGTCACACACTCTCTTGCAAAGCAATGCAGTGGGACATACACATCCAGAGACACTGTGAGCATCGTCACCAGTGCAAGCACTGGGATGGGAGGAGAAGGAAACATGTGTGCACACACACATACACAACTCCAGACTATCACACGTGCACACTGGCACGCAGACCCCGCACAGGTGCCCAGCCAGGCCTCAGCACCAAACCCCTCCCCCACTCCCCTCAGAAGCAGGTGGGGAGGGCTGGGGTTTGAGGGTGCTCCCCTTCTTCCCTCCTTTTGGCCCCTGCTCTCCAAGGTCCAGAGTCCCACAGGGGTTCTTAAGTCCGCTCCCGCCCCCGAACATGGCTAGGTCAGCGACAGGAGGGGGGGAGGGGAAGCCTGATCTCAAATCGTTCTGATTTTAATTCCTTAAATTAACCCCTTCCCTGCCTCTGGCCTGGCCTGCCCAGAATCCCTCCTGGCTGGGCGGCCTCGCCGGCCTCCAGAGGGTTGTGGGGGAGAAGGAAAGGGAAGAGGAGACAGCGGCTGGGGTCCTCCCTCCTTCCCTCTCCAGGAACAGTCCCGCAGCGGTGCCCGTGACCCGCCCTTACCTCCTGCACCCCGCGGCGAGGCCAGGCCCGGCGGCCCAGGGCTGGGGTGCAGAGGCAGCCCCCGCACGCCCGGTCCAGACGCAGGGCCGCCTCGGGGCCTCGGATCTCGTTCCCCTCTGCAGCCTCGGGTGGCGGCCGCGGCTATCGCCCCCGCCTCCTTCTCGGGGCGGGGGCGGCCGAGCCTCCCAGCTAGTCGCAGAGGGAGGGGCGCGAAAAAGGGTGGGGGTAAGGATGGAGGATGTGGAGGGGGAGGAGGGGGCGCGCGACCGGAGAAAAGCAAGGAAAGGGGGAGGGAGGCAGTGAAGAGGTGGGGCGGAGCCGGCCCTTCCTCCGAGGCGGGCTTTCCAGCGAGAGGGGAGCGGCAGATGCGGCCAGGAGCGGCTGCGCCGGGACCCCACGTTTTCCGCTCAAGGTGGCTTCTATGGGGGAGGGGTCTTCGGCGCCGCCCTGGGGGTGCAGAGATGACTGGTGCTGCGCTCCTCCCAGGTCCCAGTCTTCCCAGCTCCCAGCACCACACGGTGCCCTCCCCGGCCCTGGGACCCTCAGCTGTGGCCTCTACTGCCCACCTTTAATCAGGGCCTCTCCCCCCTAACCCTACACTCTGGCTTAGGGCCGCTTCCACTCCGGGGCAAATCCTGGGGTGGGCGGTTCTGTGAATCCGGAAGGGGGAGGGTGCGACGCTATTCGTGGGACAAGCGCCACGGTCCTTAAGTGGCCTCTTGGGCTGCGCGCCTGGTCGTGCACTTGGCGACCTCAGTCTGATGCTTAAGGACGATTCCTTCGGGGTGTTTCTAGGGAACCAGCAAAGCTGGGGGTGAATGCAGCTGGGCGCTGTCCGGAGACTCAATCCTGCCCTTAAAATGCTGCCTAGTAGCACGTGTCTCAGTCACAAATCCCATCTTGGACCTGAAGCGGAAGAAAGGGGCAAGGCCTCCTCCAGGGCTCTGCTTCCCTCCTACCCACACCCACCACTTGGCTAAAATAGCAGTCAGGCTTCTTGGGGCTGGGGCACCTACGGGGCCCCGCCCTAGGCTTAAGGCCTATCTTGCTGGAGAGGCAAGAACAATCTGGCTGTCCTAGGCCTGGAGGAAGTCCTCAGGGCTGCAGTGGAGCCTGAGATACCAGGGTTTGGGGGCTACAAGGCTAGGGCTGAGCTGAGCCTTGGATGAGCAAAGAGAGATGGCATTTCAAGCTCAGGGCAGTGCTTGGTCAGGGCTGTACACAGGGTCTTCAGAGGTAGTGGGATGCAGCAAAGCAGAAATCCAACAGCCTCGGGATTCTCCAGTAACTCTGAGGCTGATGGGGACTTTTCTTGCCTCCACCATTCCTGTGAAGGCAGAGATAATGTAACATTCAGAAAGTATAATTTGTGTACTTGTTGTCAGATGGTTTGGGAGGGACAAGACAAATTTAATATAGTGCCCAATCAGGGCAAACTCCCTCTCCATCTTCTCTTCTTGTAGTTCCTGTATTTCTTTCCTCCTCCAGGAAGTCTTCTTAGATTAAGCAAATGAGAAATCATTTCTCCTAAGTCTTAAATGACTTCTGTTGTCCAAGTGCCAAGCATCATGTTAATCATTTTTATGTATACCATTAATCTTCCTAATAAGCCTATCAAGTAGGTATTGTTATTATCTCCACTCTCCAAGTGGAGAAGCTAAAGTTGAGATCTAACATGGCATAGCCAGGGTTTGAACTCAAGCTGCTAAACCGTAAAGTCTGTGCCCAACCACAGTACCTTTTTGCCATCTCTTAGCTATAATACAGTCCATTTAACCTTCATCTATCAAAATGCATACTCCTTACATCTGTTTTTGCAAATAGGCAAAAATATTCATATATTGTCTTGGTCCATCTTTGTTGTTGTGATGTTTCTCCTCTGTGCTTCCTGTGAATATCTGAAATCTTCAGCAAGCTGGTGTATGTATGTGTGTGCTTGTGTGCATGTATGTGTATGTGTGCATGTGCATGCAGGTGTATACCTGTACAAATGCAAGTGTATATAGATGCATGTATTTGTGAGTGCATCCATGTGTGTGCATATGGATGTGCATGTATGAGTATGTGTATGCAAGCATGTGTGAGTACATGCATGTGTATTTGCACACATGCGCATATGTGTGTGTGCATATGTGTATGAGTGTATGCATGTGCGCATGTGTGCCCATGCTACATTTCATAGACAACAGTTCCTGCTCGGTTGTTATGGGAACCACAGTTCTAAAAATGTTAAACTGAATCCTATTCTATGTAAACCAGAGAAACCAAAAGAGAGCTCAGTGACAGCGACACATCTGTAGTTCCAGAGCTGAGGCAAAGAATCATGGGCTCAGCAAGAACTGGACAGGTCCCAGACTAGTCAGAGGTGTGGTCCCACTGAGGGAACCCTATGGTTGTTGTCAACGCCTCCGTATTGCTTGTCCTCATCTCTCCCTCCTGATCCTTCCTTCCTCTTCCCTCTTCTCTTTCCCAGCTTCATGCTCTCCAACTACCTTCCTTCCCCTTTCTTTTTTCCTCCTTCTCCTTTTTAGGCTTTTTGGTCAATTAATCAACACAATAAGCAAGCACTTAAGTGTGTTGGGCAGTAGGCTTGGTGATATGAGGGCCACAAATGTGGATCTTCTGCTTTTAAAGGAGCTCAAGGGTGGGGGCATTTGGATAAAAGGTCAGGGAAGAGGAGAAGCCAGAGCAAAGATCAAAGGAAGAGATGATAGAGGAGGTTGGAAGGCAAATCTGATATGGAGGGCTTTGACTGCAAAGGTGAATAGGAGGATGGAAGCCTCGGTAGTTTTGGCATAAAGCGCCAATATGTTGTGAATGGTGTTTTAGGGAAGTTTTTATCATCAGGACTAGGCAATGTGGAATGAAAGGAGGCATAATGGAGGCAGGGGAAGTAGTTTGGTACAATACAGGCTTGTCTCAGACAGGGTACAGAGTTGGGGTGAAAGAGAGGAAATAGGAGACATCTTGGCTTTCTTTGTCAAACTCTTGCCCCATATCCCATCTCATCAAGATTCTTATTACTTTTTCCCATCTCTCCAGTGTGAGAATCAGGACTTTAGTGAGTCTCTGTTACTGATGTGTGTTAAATTCCTCAGATGCAATGGAAAGTAAAACACTTGGAGACTACTGGTGCAGCTGATAAGTAGCATTCAAAATTTGTAGAATGAATGATTATATGGATCTGCACTGGTCTTGGAACTGGAAGGTCCAGGTTCAAGGCTAACTTCAGTGTCTTAGCATCAATGTGCCCTTAAGAAAATCCCCATATCTCTTGGGCCTCAGTTTTCTCTTCCAATCTTCTATTGGACAAAATCTTACTCTTGGACAATGTAATATGATTCTATGTGATTGTCATAGCCAAGGCGTGTGTGTATATGGAAAGGGTGTCATGGGCTAAAGAGCTGGCAACAGGCACAGAGAGAATAAATGCAGAAAATATTTTAAGAGAATAATCAATTTCTTCTGGCTTTAGTTTTTAACAGTATTGTTGACTAGATAACTCAGGCTCTCCTGCTTCAAAATATGTGGACTGTTTCATAAAATATAAAAGACATTTCCTGCAATGTTTAGCTGGGCTTGCAAGAAAGGAAAGAAAATCTACATAGACCCAAATGAGGGGACTGAGACCAAGAAATAGAAGCATGAGATGTGCTGTGACTAATCCCAGAAGGTGTGGTAAGGGAGACATATTTCTTGCTGTCCTGATCTGGGTCCTGATTAGAGAAAAAGCTGCCTCTGAAAATCTATAACTATTTGAGTTGGAGTTTGAATTCACAACACTTATGTGGTACAGGAACCCCAAGTCAAGAAATTAACACATATTGGTCTCTATCAAGTGATATTCTTGGAGTGCCTGGCATAAGTAAATATAGCACTTCTCAGGAAAAAAATACCCTCAACTGAGGTCACAAAGTATTGGTGCCCAAGTAAGTCCTCACTGAAGATGAGCCACAAGCTAAAAATTGCAATATGTAAAAGGAAATAATGTACCACGAATGAGAGAAGACCCTGAGGAATTTAAATAAGATCTAACAGGTCTAAGTGACAGCCTGGATGTGTGGGGGAGGGAAGATGCAAAGGTGAATCCCACAGAGCCGTAGTGAGTCTAGGGAAGCAATCAAATACTTGTCACTCTTAGCAGAAATTGGGTATGTGGAAGGGTGATTTGATTTTAGACAGATTATACTTGAAATGGTGGTGGGACACTCATATGGATGACAGAACTATGGGGATGGCTGACTTAGAAGCCTTCTGTGTAGGAGTGATGGCTGAAGACCTGACAGTGAATATGCTAAGAAGAGTGTTGAAATAGGAAAGAAGGCTAAAAAAAAATTTTTAATTTTGCTTTCGATTTCAGCTGGCTTTCACTCTTCTTAGTTTGAAGTTGTTGTTGTTTTTTAATTTTCTTTTTTTCCCCTTTCTTATTTTAGCGATTCTCTTGCCCTTTGCCTCACAAATAGCTGGGATTACAGGTGCCCGCCACAATGTCCGGCTTTAAAAAAATTTTTTTTGGTAGAGACAGGGTCTCACTTTGGCTCACTCCAGCTCATGCTGGTCTTCAACCTCTGAGCTCAGGAAATCAGCCCACCTTGGCCTCCCACAGCTCTAGGACTACAGGCATGAGCCACCATGCCCAGCCAAGACTAAAAATTGAATCTGGGAAAATACCCACATTTTTAGGACCAGATAAAAAAGAGGAGCAAGTAAGGAAAATGAACTAATAGTCCAATTCTTGTTAGGTCCTGGGTTTGGATGGATTTTTAGATTGTTTGGTTATAATTCTTTCCATCTCTGGCCTAAGATTTTCTTCCCTCAAAATACCTAGGGGAAGCTCCAGTAAATGGGACAGTGTCCATTAGGACATGGAAGGGACCTCTCATCTGGGAGTCATAAAACTAGGCTGGGCTCTAGAACCAGGACTACTAAGTCACTTCTTTGGAATTTAACATTTTCTCATCAGTGTTATTAGGCCTAGGTAGTGTGAGGACAAGCTGAGGGCACAATACGGCTGATAGCCTTGATGGAATGCTGCTGGAGGGGGTAAGGGTGGGTTGGTCAGAGCCAGCCACCCATAACCTGTCTGCACTTCCTCCTTTGGTTGTGTTTTTTAAATTTTTTTTCCCTTAAGACAAGAGTCTCACTTGGTCACCCTTGGTAGAGTGCCATGGCATCTTAGCTCATAGCAACCTCAAACTCTTAGGTTCAAGTGATCCTCTTGCCTCAGCCTCCCAAGTAGCTGAGACTACAGGCGCCCACCACAACACCTGGCTATTTTTTAGAGATGGGGGTCTCACTTTGGCCCAGGCTGGTCTCAAACTTGTGAGCTCAGGCAACCCACCTGCTTCAGCCTCCCAAGTGCTGGGATTACAGGCTTGAGCTACCAAGCCCAGCCCTCAGGTTGTGTGTTTTTGGACCAGTTGCTTGAAATATGAGCTTTTATCCTCTTCCTTACCCTACTCTACATGGAATGGAAAGCAAAGTCGGGTGGTCACTTAAATAGTAAGATAAAAAAGGTAACCATAAATCTATCACTTACCTAATCACGGTATCTAATAGACCATCATTTGAGCCTCTCTAGAGTTCAACATTACCCCCTGCAGGCTACTCTTCTAAAATGTTAATTCCCCTAGAAGGGATAATATCAAATTCTTTTCACAAATTAGTTCATTAGATGCAATGTACTCAGCCATGTGAAAGCACTTAACACCTGTGGAGGAAAAAGGCTGGAATTCTATGACTTGATAGTTTTGTCTCTGGTCAGCTGGACTGCATGGGGTAGGGCGAGCACATCTGGGAGTGAAGGGGTGAAGAAGCCAGGCAGTCAGAAGCTGGTTGGATCTAGCATCATAGGGTAGGCTGTGTCTTTTCGCACAAAAGAGAATGAAGTCCCTGCCCAGACACAGGCCCTCTTCCTTCTTTAGTAAAGAGCAGTCACTGGGGTGGAGACATGGACAGTATGGCAGGCTTTTTATGCTCTAAGATCTGCCCAAAATGGCCAGAAAGTGTGCAAAAGCTTTGGGGCGGGAGTTTAAAGACTAAGGGAGGGACATTCCCCATCACAGGATGTCATCTTCTTCACCACCTTCATATCCTTCCCCAAACCCTAAAACGATGAAGGGTTCACCTGGAAGAAATGCTTGAGAAAAATGGCTTTGGCAGGTGTGTGACTGAACAGTAAGTGGGCTGCTACCTCCTGGAGAAGATCCTTTGTGGGAAGAGCAACTAAGAAGGCTAATGAGCCTCTGACAAGTGCCTGCCCTGTGCTAGAGTCGGGTGTGGTCTAGCTAAATGTTGAGAACCTTTTGGCCCTGACAGCATGTGACTCTTGAACACATAAACGCATAGGAAGTGGCTGGAGCCTCTGGGAAACCCATACTCTGGGTATTCACGCACAGCACTGAAACACCAAAGCTTTTTGCTGTGCTCGCTGCTGCCTGGGGCTCCCTCTAGCGGCCAAACATGTTTCTCGCTTTCTGGTAGGAAACATTTTCAAACCATGTCGTTAAGCTCAGGTGCCTCCATTCTAACGCTGGAAAATAAGCACTGGCTCTGGAGTCAGACAAATCTGTTTAACTCTGTCCTTAGTTGAGCTACCCATAAAGTTACCTACACTGCGGTCCTCACATTTGAAATATAGTATGTTCCTGCTTCACTTGGGATTGTGAAGATTAAGGAAAAAAACATATGCATGATGTTTAACATCTATGCACAATTTTCAAATGCCAGAAACACTCTAGTCGTTAGGTCAGCTGTGATTAAATCCATTCATTAATTCAGTACATATTTATCAACTGTCTCCTATGTACAGTGCTTGGTGGGTGTGCTTGACAGTAGGTGTGTAATGTGTTCATGGCGGGTATTCAAGGAGGGTGGGGATCTTCTTTATTTTCCAGCACGTATGTTTGCAGGGGTGGGGATGTTGAGGGTACGCGTCAGGAGCTTACATGGCAGATTCAGTAAGCTTTTAGCACAATGATTTTAATTGCAAAAATAAACAGTTTTGTTAACTACTTGAGAGTAGCGTCTGCTTTACAAAAATTAACCACAACAAAAAAGAAAAAAACCCAAAGCAAAACGTTACATCCAATGGCAGCTGGAAACGACATTGCTGTACAAAGTCCCGTACGAGATAGGCTCGGCCCTGCCCCAGCCTGTCTCTGAGGGGATTGAGGGTGTAGGGCGTGCGCCAGTTACAAAAGACGGTCTTGAATCCCACGGTGTACCACCTGAGGGAACTTCCTCCCCAAAGCACTGCTAAAGAGATGGTGTCCGGACGGGGGAGCTGTCCACGGAGCTGGTGCTGAACAGGACGTTTGCAGCGGGCACTTCAAGGGAACTGGAAGCGGGACGCAGGCCCGCCCTGGGGCGTGCGAGGAACAGTTGGAAGAAAAGCAAGTAGGGGAACCGTCCGTAACTTCTTGTGCGCGCCGGGCGGCGGCGCCCCAACCCAGAAACCATCTCTTGCTCACAGGGCGGCGAAGGAGAGGCCCAGCGAGTAAAAGCCGAGGCCCTTGAGCCGCTCCTCCGCACGCGCCTTCTGCTTGAGATGCACCTTGCTGTGCCGTTTTTTCTCATCGCTGCGCGCGAAGCGGCGGCCACACACGTCGCAAGCAAACGGCTTCTCGCCAGTGTGGGTGCGCACGTGCGTGGTGAGGTGGTCGCTGCGGCTAAAGTTGCGGAGGCAGATACGGCACTGGAAAGGCTTGTGGCCCGTGTGGATGCGCAGGTGGCGGTTGAGCTCGTCGGAGCGTGCAAAGCTCCGCACACAGCTCTCCACAGGGCAAGCGAAGGCCTTGGCGTGGGGCCGCGGGCAGAAGCAGCGCGCGCTGCACTTACCGCCCCGGCGCCCCTTGCGCCGCGCCTTGGCCGGGGAAAAAGGGGCGGACGGCGGAGGCACGGGTGGCGCAGCCACGCCACTACTTCCAGGGATGTCCGCCACTAGAGGTTTCGGGAAGTCCGCCGGAGCGGCGCTGCGAAGGCCCAGCGGGGAAAGCTGAGGCTGTGTACCAGCCAGAAACTCTCCGCCGTCGCCGCTACTCCCTCCCTCCCCACTAGGAGGTGTCAGAAGCCCTGAGAGGCCCTCTGCCCCTTCCCCTAAGTCACCAGGGGCCAGCGGGAAAGCATCGTAGGCTCCGGTAGGATAGAGTCTGTTGGCTGGGCCGGCTGGCAGCTCCGCAGGGCAGCTGATGGACAGTAGGTCCTCAATCTTGGTCCCTACAGAGGGAAAACGTGCCTCGGGGGCCGCCTGGTAGCCTCCCTGTGACCCACAGTTCCCTGGGGCCCCAACAGAGAGCAGCTCCCAGGGCGCGTAGGGACCCTTGAAGACCGAGGCAGCGTCCAGCGCTGGAGAGACCGGAGGTGCCCTGAGACCCGGTTTGACGTCGGGTGGAGATAGCTGAGGCTCATACAGGCACTGCGAAGGGGCGCCTGTGGAAGGCGAGGCCTCCCAGAGCGCCTCTGGAAAGGCGGTAGCGCCCAGATCCGGGGAGTAAAGGTCCGGAGGACCTGGCAAGAAGGCGTCGGGGCCCGTGGGAAACGGAGCATCCAGCGGGGACCGGGATGCTGCAGCCTCGGGGCCAGGGAAGGGTGCCAGACCTAAAATGCCCGACATGAGATTGAAGAGTGCCTCCGGGTCGTGCGGGTGTTCGGGCACCGCCTGAATGAAGAAGCTACCGCTGTAGCTGAGGCTGGGAGGGGGTGTAGGTGCAGGACCCTCCAGGAAGCAGGAGTCGGCTAAGTCCCCCCCGGCGCCGCAGTTGCTCAGAGCCCAGCTCAAGAAGTCGCCTGCTGAGGAGGGAGCAGGAATAAGCTCTAGCACATCAAAGCGTGCGCGTCTGCGTCCACTGCTCCTACCCACGAAGCCCTTGGTGCGCATGGACACATACAAAGTGCCTTTTGCACATTCTGATCCAGCAGGGGCCCGCACACGTCCCAGGAAGCACACACAAACATGCACACGCAAAACACACGTGCACAGGCAAAAGGAAGTTCCGATATATGCACAGGTTTCTTGGAGGCGGCGGAGGCCGGTGGGGGTGGAAATGGGGGTGAGCACGCCAGGACTCCCGCACCTCCCATCGTCCCTATTCTCATAGCTTCAGCCTCCCAGGCCCTGCCTGTTCTCAGCCATCCTGCGCCCCCGCGCTCTGCCGCCGTCTGAACACCCCTGGTTGCGCTCCTTACCTCCAGCGTAGCCAGCAGTCGCGGGAGCGTCCCTGGCGGGCAGTCGGGGCAATTCGGCACTGGGTTCGGCGCAACAGCCTTCTGTGGACTTGACGAGGAGCGCGTCGGAACCGGAAAACTCGCCGAGGTGGAGCATGGCGCGGCGGCGACTGTGGGGCGCCCGGGGCTTTGCCCGCTGGGCTAGGGGGCGCGCGGGTGGCAGGGAGGCCGACGGTCGGGGTGCCCTACTGCGCGCAAACCCAGGCGCCCGGGCTCCTGGCTCCAGGAGCTCACCAGTGGGAAGGAAGTTGGGGGGCCGCGGCTCCCTAGTTCGCTCGCACCGGCCTCGGGTGGCGGCTCTTCGCCTTTCCAAAGCGTAGCCAGGCTCCCCCAACCCACAGCCCCCCCATTTATATAGCTGCGGCGGCGCTGGCTCCGGGCTTCCGACTCCCCGGGCCACTGCCATTTCGGGAGGCCCCGGACCTGCCGCCGTGACGTAATTGCCCAAACATGGACACAGGATGTGTGCCGGGGACTCCCGAAAAGGAAAGCTCGAGCTGTGACGTCGCTGCCGCCGCCGCGGAGCCCACGCCGCTACGTGCGCGCGCGCTCCCAGAGCGTGGAGCCCCGAGCGCGCCGGGGCCGCGGGAGCGCGGGTCTAGTACCCTGACCCGCACGTGGCCCCATGTCCAGCAGATGCGCTTCCCGCCTGGAAGGGGAGGCAGAGGTGGAGGCCGAGAGGCAGCGGGGCAGGAAATGTAGGCTTTGGAATTCCACAGTATGGAGTTCGAATCCGTCCTCTGCCACTTTCTGGCGTGTCATTTTATGTCTTCTAACGTTACTTTCCTCCCTAGTGAATTTGGCGAGAAACGAGTTAAAGCACATGAATATCCAGGCACACTCGGTAAACCCTAGAGATCATTGCCATTCATTCCTTTTGCTCACGCTTGATTTTCTGTTTTCATAGGATTTTTTGTGTTTTGTTGTTTGTGCTAGGAAAAATAACCTATTTAAATTAAAAAGGCCACAATTCTTGTAATACTGGGGGTCGGGGGAAGTCAGTACAAAAGTTGTACATTCATTCTAAGTTGAAAAGTGAAAAGTTCTTATTTCCCACTCGCCTTCATTCCTATCTCTGGAGGTAGGCACATTTAAGTTTCTTCTTTCAGAGATTTTTATGCATATGAAAGCACACATATTCTATTCTGCAGTATAATTTTTTCATTTAAAATAGCTGAAAGATTGTGCTAGGTTCAATCATAAAGCCCTGGTAATTCTTTTCTAAGGCTGTATAGTACTCCATTGTAAGGGATAATCATGAGTTGGTCAGTTTGTCCTCTATGAACATATAGATAATTTCCAATCTTTTCTTTTTACTAATGTTATTGAGGTCAACATACCTGACTATATAAATATGAATATGTCTGTGGGATAAATTTTAATGAGTGTAATTCTGTGCCAAAGGATATATCAAATTTTGATAGACAACTCGCAAACTGTCCTCTAGAGAAGTTGGGCCAGTTGGAAGTTCCTCCTCCCTCACCCTCAGGGGATAAAATGCTTCTGTAGATCTTCTTTCCTGCCTTCATATAAATGACGTTTACTCTAGGGATGTTGTTCCTAGCAACACACAGAAAATCCACAGAAAATATTCCCCTGGAAGCAGTACTTAAATAATTGGGCTTCTTCTGAATGAAAAAAAAAAATCCCTAACCTTAAGGGCTATAAATCGTGGCTGCAGAATCATCAGAGTCAATTTCAGCAAAAAAGCCTGTCTACTCTCCTTGTCTCATCTCTCTTGTGCTGTGGTTTTCCCTCTGTCTTTTCTCATCCTCTTTTTAAAATGCCCATTTTGTTTTGTGTTATAGCTCCCTTAACTCCTTTCTGGAACCAATTTGAATAAATATATGAGAAGATTAAATAAATATGTGAAATAGCATGTTTTTCTTTGCAAGAGCATCAATTCCTGGGACTGTAGGTGCTGGAAGGTGAGGAGGACAGTCTGGGCTCCTTCTGCCTTTTCCATTTTTCCTAAAATGAAAACAAAGGCCCTTGAGGAGAGGAGGTGGACTATAGCAGTATATCTTACAGCCTTCCTTCCTTTTCAAGAGAGAGTGCTCAAGAATGCCCTAACCCTACCGCATTCTCAGTCCTTTCACTTTATGTCCATTATCCAAACATCCATTCATTCATTTTCTCAATGTTCATTCATTTCTTTCTTTGCAGTTTTGGCTGGGCTGGGCTTGAACCCGCCACCCCTAGTATATGGGGCCGGTTCCCTATTCCTTGAGCCACAGGCACCACCCTGTTCATTCATTTCTTAAGTGCCTACTATGAACCAGAACGTAGATTTTGGTTTTTCTTCTGCTGGGACTCAGAGCCCCATATCCATCCCCAGCTGCCCACCCCTCACCCCACAATGGCACTGAAAGTGTGTTCACAGATTGTTTCTTCATGCAATCACTTGCAAAACATACGCTGACATACTTATATGCATATTCCCCTCGAGTCCACAAATCATAGCAAAGGTTTTCACAGGGTCATGCACTATTAAATGGCCACAGATATGGTTCTATGTTGGCAGCATGTATGTGGTCATGTAGGAGATACAAAGACACAGCACATGTCTATAAAGATTAGATACACTGAACACTATTTCCCTTATACTCTATTTCAGATCCAGGGTTTGATTGTAACCCAAATGCATTGCCAAGGCCAGGTGAGCCCACACCAGACACACATGTCTCAAACCCACTCTGGCATCTTGCTGCTTAGGAGGGAGGGGCAGGGGAGGAGTTTGGCTGGGCTGGTGTCCAGGGCTCCTCAGGTCGCCCCGTCGGGCCAGATTGGTCAGCCCCAGGTTGCCCATCCCTTCTGCTGTTCTTCCCTCTGCCACAGCATTCCTCCTCCTTCTTAGTCACAGATAATTCCCCTACTCCCTTGGTGAGTTGCCAGGTCATTGCTGCTATTTGCTAAGGGCTGTTGAGCTAGATCTGTATTAGGACAAGGGTCCAAGTTATCCTAACTTTCTCCCTTTACATTTTTTTTTTAATTTTTGGATTTTAGAGACAATATGCCTAACTTTATTTTGCTAGAGACTGAGTCTGGTGGCAGGGTTAGGGGACAGTAGGAGTGGTTGAAACAGGAGATAGGGAAGATAGCTTGTGCTCTGGATGTCGGGTGACCCACATCTCCGTTTTTGTGGCATTCACCTGCAGTAGGCAGATACACACACACATAGGATGGCTACCTCTGGAAGGCAATTTTATCTGTACTTGGTTCCTTGAGGATCAGGAGAGAATAAAAGGGACTTGAACATTTTGTAGCCCTTCCCAGCTTAGTTCTTCCCCACCCAATAAGATAATTTAGGAAAAGAATTTATTTTACCAGAGGATTCATTCTAAGATGGCTTTAGATGGAGGCTCTACCTCTAGCTTTTCAAATAGGATGTGATGTGCAAACTCAATCTAGCTGGTGTCTATTCCTGCAAGAATTCCCTGGAGTGATGGCCATGGACAGAAACACAGTGGGTCACATCAGACTTGTGCTGAGTAGGTGCACAGGCAGAGTTCTTAGGACCTGCTGTGGAAGTAGTTGTTGGTGTGTGTGTGTGTGTGTGTGTGTGTGTTTGTGTGTTTGACTGTGGGGAGAGTGAAAGGGAATTTTTTTATTACTATGGGGAAATATGTGGGAAAGAGAACGTACTTTCTAGACAAGCACGCAACAAACATTTGCTGAATGAATTAATGAATGAGCAAATTCATTCATCAAATGTTCATTGAGCACAGCCCTATGCCCTTCAGAAGCTCAAGAGACTAAAGTAATAGATCCTGGAGGGGTTTGGGGGAGAGGAGAGGGAGAGTGAAGGCAGCCTTTCTGCTCTCTCTTCTGGGGTGGGCTCAGCTCCTGTTATAGTTCTGCTAATGCTACTGCTCCCTCCTCCACACCCTACCTTGATCTTTCTGCTCTAAATATCATTGTGTTCAAATAATAGTGTATATATTTTAAAAGACTCCAAGAAGACAGCTGCCTGGGAGTATTAATCATGAAGAGGCCAGCGCTTGGTCTCCATGGCGACTCTCAACAGAGAGAGCTGAGGAGCAGTTCCATGTCCCACTTCCTGGGGCCATGGAGATGCAGGGACACTGCAACCCTTACCCTTCTCTTTCTTTTCTACCTCTCTCTTCTACCTTCTTCCTATCCTCTCTTCTTCTGTCCTACCCTCTCCATCCACTCCCTCTGTTTTTTTGTCTTCCTAAAGGATATATTTAAAAGCAGGGGCCAAGGCAGAGTTGAGCCATCAGACCAACAGGGAACAAGGCCAGGGGTGCTGCAGCAGAGATGAAGTCTGCATCCAGCTGCAGCCTCTGTAGTGTCCAGCTCCCTTCCACAGACCTGGGAAGTGCCTCAGGCTTCCATGACCACCAGGGCAGAAGGAGTCTGATCATTTGTTCCTGAGGCAAAAGGCCCACATGGCCTGGCACGGTACTTCACGCCTGTAATCCTAGCACTCTGGAAGGCAGAGGCAGGTGGATTGCTTGAGGTCAGGAGTTCGAGATCAGCCTGAGTACCATTTCTAAAAATAGAAATACTAGCTAGGCATGGTGAAGGGTACTTACAGTTCCCAGCAACTTGAGAGGGTGAGGCAAGAGGATCATTTGAACCCAGGAGTTTGAGGTTGCTGTGAGCTATGTTACCACAGCACTCTAGCTAGGGGGACTGAGTTAGTAACAGAGGCAGGGAGATGCTGCTCTTACTCTGCGATTTGGAATCAGCCTTCACCACCCCTTTGGATCTATGCCTGATTCTCCCTTTGTGGGCAATAATGGACTCAAATCTCGATAAATGTTTTTATTTGATTAGATAATGGTGTTCAGAGCATTGATTTTCAATTCATGAGCTGAGGTAAAAAGGAGGCTGAGAGGCCTACAGCTCTAGAACAGAATTGGAAACAGAAACTAGCCTGCCAAGCTTACCAGGGGTGTCTTTCCCCCTGGCTTCCTTCTGCTTCTCATCTGAGATCATCTCATTGTTTTTTAACTATCCCCTCCCTTTCATTTTGCCATGGTTGTCCTTAAAACTCTTGAAAATTGGTCATTATACTGAGATCTGACAACATGACTCCAAAATACTCAGGCAATTAATCCACAGCTAGGTCCATTGAGCCATAGCCTGGGTCATCTGTGTGTCCTTGGATCCTATCTGCCATATCAGGTTGAACTTCTAGTTGCAGATGGCAAGTGACAGAAATACAAGCTGAATTAGCTTATGCAAAAAAAAAAAAAATTTTTTTTATCAGTCATGAATCCAAGGGATTATCAAACAACTAACGTACAAGGGGGTCAGAGACACATCTGGGAGTCTGTCAAAGCTGGTAGAAACAGAGGCTAAGAGTTTTCAGAATGCTCTCAGCTTCTCTTTTCTCTCACTGATAACTAAGAACCTGGCAATTAGCAGATTCTGTATTCTAGGCATCAGCTGTTATGATAAATGGATTCTTATTCTCAGTTCCAGGTAGGGAATCCCAGGAAAGACCTCTACTCTTCTCTCTAGGACAGTTATCCAGCTGGATAATATACAATTGACAGTAATAGCAGGGGCTGTGCTTGTGTTCTGAGGGCTATTCTCAGAGAAGAGGAAGTCACTGGGCCAGGGAGCCTCCCACAAAGCCCTCAGCCTCTGTCCCTAAGGGCAGGAGCTGGGTAGCAAGAGTTCTGGCAGGTTCTTACAACTAGGGGCAAAAATGGATAGTTTCTTCTACTTCACAATGCCCCTGGAGCAAGTCGCCTACTCCATCTGTCTGCCAGCTCCAAGGAACACTGCTCAAAATAAAAATCCCTAATTAGCAATTCCTTCAATCCAGAGCAAAACAATTTATTTGTTTCCTAGAATAATCTGGAGCCACATTTGGCTTGGCAACCAGTGGGTCCCACATGTTCATGTGGTGTGCCATGTGAAGATTCCAGTAGGGAGCTTTCTTTATTCAGTCAAAGAACAATGGGGAGGGTCCTGAAGGTCTCCTCTCCAGGCAGCAGCAAATGGGGGGCCTGAACAGAACTAGTTTTATTAATGAGGTGCAGTGGATTTCTGGTACTGGCTAGGTAGGAGATGGAAGGAAATTCAACAGAACTCATAAACATGTGTTCCCACAAGGGCCTAACCAGTGACCCCTACATGTGGTAGGGACACATGCCCTGCAGAAGACATAGAGAATTCACCAATGGAGTAAAGACCTATGTCTAGGAATCATACCGATTCTAACCCACCTCTGCCATTAACTTGTTCTGTGGCCTTGAACACATTTCTAATTCTTTCTGTGCTTACATCTTTCTCACCTGTGAAATGGGTGTATGTTATCTGCTCTACCTGCAGCCTCAGGTTTAAGAGTCAGAATTAACAAAGTAAGTGTTTGAAGCACAAGTACTTCCTACAACAAGGAAAGGTGGAGTGAGAAATAATATATCCAGTTAAGGCTCAGTGCCCATAGCTCAGTGGTTAGGGTGCCGGCCACATACAGCAGGGCTGGCAGGTTCTAACCCAGGCAGGGCCTACTAAACAACAACTACAACAAAAAAAAATAGCCAGGCATTGTGGTGGATGCCTGTAATCCAGCTACTTGGGAGGCTGAGATCAGAGAATAGCTTAAGCCCAAGAGTTGGAGGTTGCTGTGAGCTGTGATGCCACAACACTCTACCAAGGGCAACATCTTTATTTTTATTTTGATACTCTGTCTCAAAAAAAGAAAAAAATATATATATCCAGTTAAAAAATAGAGAATAACTCTTCCTACCCTGAATGTGTGCACTTTGTTTAACGGGCATCTCCTCACGTAGGGGTGGGATTGGTTATTATGACCTGAATTTTATGACCAGCTATTTTCTTCCAACTCTTGCTCCCATTCACTCATTTATTTATTTATCTGAATATTTATTGAGGACTTAATGGATCAGCCATTTCGACAACTCCTTATAGAAAGGTGTGATGCATGTAACAGTGGGAAAAGGAGAGGATGGCTTGAGAGTATAGAATGAGGCAGGAGGTAGTTACTATGAAGATATTCAGGGAAGGTATCCTCAAGGAAGTGACATTCAAACTGAGACCAGAAGGTTATGTAAAAGTTACCCAAGAGAAGGGAAAAAGTTGAGTGGAAAGAATGTTTTAGGCAAAAGAGACAATACATGCAAAGGACAGAAGAAGAGAGAAAAAAGACAAGGGAGGATAAAAGGATTCAGGGAAATAAAGTTATGATGGCTGGAGCTGAAGAGGGTAGAAAGGGGAAGTAGAGAGCAGTACCTGTGGCTCAGTGAGTAGGGTACCGGCCCCATATACTGAGGGTGGTGGGTTCAAACCTGACCCCAGCCAAACTGGGACAAAAAAATAGCCGGGCGTTGTGGTGGGTGCCTGTAAAGTCCCAGCTACTTGGGAGGCTGAGGTAAGAGAATTGCCTAAGCCCAGGAGTTGGAGGTTACTGTGAACTGTGTGATGCCACGGCACTCTACCGAGGGCAATAAAGTAAGACTCTGTCTCAAAAAAAAAAAAAAAAAAAAAAGTAAATAAATAAATAAAGGGGAATTAGAGTCAGGCTGGAGAGATGAACAAGCTCAGGGTCATAGAGGACCTTTATAGCAGGTTTAGGCATTTAGACTTTATTCCTAGGGCAATGAGATGCCATTGAAGAGGTTTAAGATGTGTAGGAGATGTGATTCATATTTTAGAAAGACCTAGTCAAGATATTCAGGGAAGTCTTCCCCAAAGAAATGACATTCCAACTGAGACCAGAGGGTTGCATAAGTTATCCAAGAAAAGGCAAAGTTATGTCATGGAAGTTGACCTGGAGAGGGCCTCAGTTAGAAGGCTGCTGCAATTCACCTGAAAGAGGCCCTGAGGCCTGAACCATGTGGTGGCAGTGGGAAGGGAGAAGCTTTCGAAGGCAACAGCAATTGAGGAGCTATTCTACAATGGACACAGGTAGGTGAAGAGTCACATGTGTGACAGAAGGAAGCGGAAGGAAACAGGGTTGACTTTTGACATTGGGATAGTTATTTACTTAGATGAAAAATCAACAGGAGAAACAGAGTCCTCCCACCCACACATACCAGGTTTTACTTATGGAGTTAAAATTTACCTATGCTAAACGGACAAAACCTTAAAATTTTAAACTTAATTTAATTTTTATTTATTTATTTATTTTGCAACAGGATATTACTCTGTCACCCAGGCTGGAGCACAGCGGCATGATCATAGCTTACTGTAACCTTAAACTCCTGGGCTCAAGCGATCCTACCTGACCTGTAATCCAAAGTTCTAGGATTACAGGCGTGAGTCACCATATCTAGCCTAGGAGCAAATCTTAAGTATACAGTTTGATGACTTTTACCCAAATCAAGATATAGAACATTTACATCCTCCAGAAATTTCTCTTGTGTCCTTTTCAGTCAGTAGACATCCTCTCTTTGAGGTAACCATATTTGTCAATTCTACCACTGTGGATTAGTTTTGCCTATCCTTGAACTTCATATAAGTGGAATAATTCATTTAAAAAAAATTTTTTTTATTTGTTTATTTATTTTTTGAGACAGAGTCTTATTTGTCACCCACGGTAGAGTGCCGTGGCATCATAGCTCATAGCAACCTCAAACTCTTGGGCTCAAGCGATTCTCTTGCCTCAACCTCCCAATTAGCTGGGACTACAGGGTCTGCCACAACGCCCGTCTATTTTTTTAGAGACGAGGTCTCACTCTGGCTCAAGCTGGTCTCGAACCTGTGAGTTCAGGCAATCCACCCGTCTCGGCCTCCCAAGTGCTGGGATGAGCCACCACACCTGGCCTGGAATAATTCAGTATGTACAATTTTGTATGTGGCTTTTTTTGCTCAACATAATGTTGTAATATTTATATACTCCATGTTTTGCATGTAACAATTCTTTTTGTTTTTCTTAATCACTAACATTCTGATTTTTGAACACCCCACAGTTTATCCATTCTTCTACTGATGGAAGTGAGTTGTTTTTTGCTTTTGTGTTTGGTTGGGGGAGGTCTACATCCATTTTTAAGTCATCTTCAGACAATGAAAAGATAAGTTCTAAATGCTTATGACCTACAACATAGCTTTAAAATATATAAATATATAAATTAAAAGTATAGATAAAAGATCTCATTTACTTTAGTGAACAATCTTTAAAAAAACCATTAATAACTTTACTAGTTATAAACTTAGGAATGTTCGAGATGTATATTTAAAAAGTTATACATTTCCTTGAAAAGCATTAAATAGAATAAGTGGGGAGATATGTTTTCTTGGATGGGAAGACTCAATATTATAAATTTGTCAGTGTGTCAGTGTTTGTGGGTTCTCTGTGAAGCACAAATTGAGATAGAGTGAAAGATGCCAGGGGTTTTTCTGGGAGCAACACATGTGGCAGCCCAAAGCAAGGTTGGACAGGAGAGCCTCAGACTGCAGTGAGCATTTGACAAAGTCTTAGCCAACTCATTCCCGAGTTCCATTGCAAACATTGTCCATTAGAGGAGTCTTCATTGGGAAGAAATGGCCAGTCTCTAGTACCTCCTCTGAACTCAGTCATTTGCTAGGGGTATCCCTGGAAAGAGTATGGCTTTGACTAGAAAGCTGAAGTGAACCCCAAAGTGCTAACAGTTAGAGGCCCATCAACAACTGCACTGCCTGCAGCTGAGCTACTTGCAGTTTTTTTTCCTTCAAGGGAAATTTAAGCAACCCCTCTTCCATAGGTGCCACAGTCAGTTCTCCCCAAATCAATCCGTGAGTTTCATGCAGTTCCTATAAAAATGCCAAAAATGTGTAGGGTGAGTTTTTTTTGAGGAATTTGGGTGCAATTTGATAAATTAATTCTGAAATGTGTTTGAAAGAGCATGAAAGAATAATCAAGAGAATTTTGAAAATAATTTCTAAAGCCCTATCAAATATCAAAACCTATTTAAAACAATGTAGTGCTAGAGCAAGGAATACCAAAATGGACAGGTGGAATAGAGTCAAGAAGCCACATGTATATGGAATTTATTTATTTATTTATTTGTTGGGGATTCATTGAGGGTATAAAGAACCAGGTTACATCGATTGCTTTTGTTAGGTGAAGTCCCTCTTATAATTGTGTCCCACCATCAAAAGGTGTGTCACACACCATGACCCCCCACTTCCCTGTATATGGAATTTAGAACATGATAAAAGTAGCTTCTCCCTGTAATAAATAAATGGTATTTCAAGAACTGGGTAGACCTGTAGAGGAAAAAATAGAATACATATTTTATATGACACTCAAAAGCAAATTCCAGTGTATTAAAAATATAATAATAAACCTCAAACTATAAAAGAACCCCCAAATGCATAGGAGATTATTTATAATTTTGGGATGAGGAAGGCCTTGCAAGAATGAACTGAAACCAAGAAGCCACATTGGAAAAGACAGGCTATGTGACAATTAAGTTTGCAAACTCATTCTAGAAAAAGTGCTCCATACCTCATTGCTGGCTATCACTATAGTCACCTTTGAAGTCCTCCCCTTGGGAAGCTATGCACCAATGCCAGTGCCTAGTTCACCCTTCAAAGCAATTTTGGAGCTCTTTATCTGAATAACCATCAGAACTATCATTGTAGAGCACACAAAAACACACAACAACAATAATGAGTGCCACTCAGCAAGACACAATTCCACGTAGACAGGAACACAGCTGTGAGACACTGATATAGCAAAATTATGAAACTTTACCAAGTTATTTGCACAGTGCTGACAATGTAAGGGCACTGTAGCAGGTTCTTGAACTTCATTGTCAGCCATATGACAATAGGTCTGATGGTCATTGGAGAAAAAAGTTCTAAAAGTTGCCTTGA
Organism: Loris lydekkerianus; assembly: GCA_963574355.1. Classification (NCBI taxonomy): domain Eukaryota; kingdom Metazoa; phylum Chordata; class Mammalia; order Primates; family Lorisidae; genus Loris; species Loris lydekkerianus. Next base: position 22,465 of record CAUYPK010087105.1, on the reverse strand, counting down.
AGGGTGGACTAGACACTAGCTTTAGAGCATGGCTTCTCAAGGGGAGGACTTCGAAGGTAACGTAGTGATATTCAGCAATGCGGGATGTAGCACTATTTCTAGGATGAGTTTGCAAACTTAATTGTCTTATCTCATAGTTGATAACAAGTATTTAAAAAAACAACAATAATTTAAGTATAAAAAGTTGAACCAGAAATACAATAGTGTTCAATCTGTAAATATCTAAGTAACATTTAAAAAGAATATACAAAAAAAAGTAAAGGCAGAATTTTAAAGGTTAAACTTTTTTAAATAGGAAGGCTAAAATATAGAAGAAGATAGTTTTTAAAAGAGTAAAATTTAATACACAGGATGGGAAGGTAAGAGAAAGTAATAGAAAGAAGGTAGAACTGGAAGCCTGAGAATTAGCAAGAGAAACGATGAAATAAGGATATGAATATACAAACAGTGGTGGGGGGGAGACATAATCCTGGCTCATGCCTGTAATCCTAGCACACTGGAAGGTCAAGGCCGGTGGATTGCCTGAGCTAAGGAGTTTAAGGCCAGTCTGAGCAAGAGTGAGACCCGGTCTCTACTAAAAATAGAAAAACTAGCAGGGCATTGTGGCAGTTTCAGACTTCTGCAAATTTCTGTCTAAGCAAATCTCCCTGGACTTTGCTGCCTATATCCTTGGCTTTTCCTGGTTCTGTGGCAATCACAACTGCATCTTTATCCTGGTCTTGGTAAGGAAAGAACAGAGTCCCCATCAAACCACTTCTTGGGGAGGCCATTTTGCCACCAAGCAGGTTGAAGTAGGAGGTGGTCTGGGAATTAGTGTGGGGAGGGTGTTATGAGGACCCAGTATATCTTCATAGATGCATCCTATCAGTACACGGATTCCTTCATTTTTCTTGACTAATCTGGTATGGCCCTTATGGTTATTTTGTTTTCATGATGGCGAGTAAGAATTAGACACCGCAAGCACATGCTGTCTGTTTCCAAATGGGAGAGTCTGGGCTGATTCACTTTCCTGGGTAGTGCTTTTGTGCTGTCTCCCTCCATTATCCCTTGGTCCCTCTCTTTTCCCTGGGTTGCTAGACCACCAGGGTATTGTTGTAGAAGTCAAAACCCTCACAGTGGAAGACCCAGATTTCCTTCAGGGCTCTATGGGAAAAATGTGAGTAGAATGCCCAGCTGTTGGACATCAGCACCAAATCCTTCAAAGCAGCCCTATGCTTAGATCAAGAGCTGGGTGGGGAGAGGGTGGAGGGTGAGAGGGGAGTGTGGCAGGCTTCAATTACAGTTGCTAGATTCTGAGTTGCTAGGCTCTGAGTTTCCTGAAAGGCTGTGCCGGCTCACCTTGGAAACAGTCCCTTTCCTGGCAGCTCCATAATCAGGCTTTGTGCTGTCTGCTGCCAGCACCTATGCCTCTGAGCTCCTGGGTTGCCCAGGAGTCCTGCTGTCTTCAAGAACGGTGTCCCTTGATTTTCAAAGGCTGAGACTTTCTCCAAAACAGCAGGAATGACAAGACTCTTTTTGGGGTTGTTAGCTTTGTGGGAGGGATTGGAGGAGATGGGAAGTGGGGGTAGGAAGAAGAAAGACTAAAGCGTGTGATTGAAAATATTTCATCTCTCTCCTTATTTTAGAAACTTAAAGAATTAGGGGAGTGGTGGTGTCCAAACTGATTGTTCAATGGGGAGATGGGGGCCCTGGAGCTCCCCTGTTTTCCTTGGCTCTCCTCTGGATCAAGGGCACCTGTTTCTCAAGGACTGGCACCCCAGACAGGGGCCTCTGCTGGAGGCATGTTCCATCTCTGATGCAGAGCCAAGAAGGATCAGTGTATCCATACAGAGAATGAGCCCCAACCCACAGGCCTCAGTAGTGCATATTTTGATCAACTGAATGAATTGACCCTGGATAAAAATGGAATGAATGTTTGAAAAAGATCAGTGGGGATAGAGAGATGAAGGTGCTCAGGTCAAAGGCTTGGAGAATAATCCTAGCTACTATTAATGAGTGCTAATTCTGTGCTAGCACTTTATATTTGTCAACTCATTTCCTGCTCACCGCAGCTCTATGAGGTAGATAATTGTATTGTCCACATTTTACAGATGAGGAACAGAGAGTTTAAGTTTTGGTCCAGGATTAAGGAGCTGGAAAGTGGGAGAGCTAGGATATAAACTCAAGAAGCTAGTTACCAGACCCATGACCCTAAGCTCTTCTCTCCACTGCCTTGACTTTCCTCATTGCCATCCTATCAGCCTGCTCACCCAGGCCCTGCTTTGGTTGTTCAGGCAGGGAGCCTCTCTGCCCATAGTAGACCTGGCCTCCAGAGATGAGCTCCCCAGGTGGGGGGTCCAGACCTGTCACAGCCCTCCACATTTCCCTCAACAGCACCCGACCCAGCACCTGCACCAGCCCTCCTGACACTTCTCCCACATTAGTCTCATCCTTAGGGACTCTTGGGCTTTCAGGAGAATCCAGGGAAAGGATTAATTAGTTTTAGACACTGCCTTTCTCATGCCCCTTGCCCTTGCTTCTTCTCACCCACTCTTCCTAAGCTTTCAAGTCTCTTTTCTCTAAGTCCCTGTCCACTGCCTTCTCCAACAAGGCTCTTCCTGGCCTTTCTTCCAGATTCCAGCTCAATGTGACTCAAATTCTCAAGCAGACGGTTTCTTTCCCTTGTCACTGTCCTCTTACCACCTTTTTTTGGTCATTGTTATTAAGCTTTAGTTAAATTCTATTTAACTAAAATAGTGATTCATGTAGACACCTCCCCCCCCCCCCACTAGACTCTAAACTTCTTGAGGGCAGATATGGGTTCTTGTTGACCTCTGCACTCTTTCTGCACCCAGCCTGGGGCAATGCACGTGAGATGCAATGCACATTTGTCAAGACGACTTGCCAGAGGACTACAGATTATTCCTGGCCCTACAACCCACAGTTACTCACCACCCATTAAATGCCCTTTACCTTTTTTTTTTTTTCTTGAACCAAAGGAAAGCAGCCTTCTTTTTTTTTCTTTTAAACTTTATTTTATATACTCTTATATGTGGCATATTTCACAACAAAAAAATTTAAACATTTACAATTCTGCAAAGTGAATACTTAACATTTTCTTTGATTATTTACAAATACACATTTCAAAACTTTTTTTTTCTTTTGAGACAAGGTCTCACTCTCTTGCTCAGGCTAGAGGGCAGCAACATCACCCTAGCTCACTGCGACCTCAAACTCTTGGACTCAAGCAATCCTCCTATCTCAGCCTCCCAAGTAGCTAAGACTACAGATGTGCACCACCATGCTCTGCTAAGTTTTTCTGTTTTTTATAGAGACAGGGTCTTGCTCTTGCTTAGGCTGGTCTCAAACTCCTTACCTCAAGCAATCCTTCTGCCTTGGCCTTCCAAAGTGCTAGGATTACAGGTGTGAGCCACTACCCCTGGCCTTCAGAATTTTTTTTAACAAATTAGAAATCACATTTATAAACAAAAATTGTAATACTAGGAAACCTTGTTAATTTGCTACTGTTTGCTTAATGATTGTAGAATTCCCTGGTAAGTATCTAAAATGTTCAAAAATAATAAAATTTATTTCATCACTTTGCTCTTACCAATATATCATCACACAGTAATTATTTAAAATCTAGTTTTTAAAAGATTTATGTATGTTTTATAAATATATATTAGAAAACTAATGCTGAAGCTCGGTGCCTGTAGCTCAAGCAGCTAAGGAGCCAGCCACATACACCTGAGCTGGCGGGTTCAAATCCAGCCCAGGCCCACCAAACAACAATGACAGCTGCAACCACAAAATAGCCAGGCGTTGTGGCAGGCGCCTGTCATCCCAGCTACTTGGGAGGCTGAGGCAAGAGAATTGCTTGAGCCCAGGAGTTGGAGGTTGCTGTGAGCTGTGATGCCACGGCACTCTTCCCAGGGTGACAGCTTGAGGCTCTGTCTCAAAAAAAAAAAAAAAAAAAGAGAACTAATGCTGATATATAATTTGTATGTACACACAAATACTAAATTGAGGAAACATGCTTGAAAATTCCGTTTTTTTAGCTTTATTGTTGTATAACTGACAAAAATTGCATATATTTAAGGTGTACAATTTGATGTTTTGGTATTCATACAGACTGAAATAATCACCACGATCAAGCTAATTAATATACCCAGCACCTTACATAATTAACATTTTCTTTTCTTTTTTCTTTTTTTGGGGGGAGGGGTGGTGAGAACACTTAAGATCTTAAGATTTCCGTTTAACAAATTTCCAGAATACAGTACAATACAATACAATAGTATTAACTGTAGGCACGATGTGGCAGATGAGTTCTCTAAAATTTATTCATCCTGCATAACTGGATTTTTGTACACTTTGACCAATGTCCCTCTGTTTCTCTTCTACCGTAGTCCCTGGAAACCACCATTCTACTCTTTGCTTCTATGAGTTTGATGATTTTAGATTCTCTATATAAGTACCATCACGCAGTGTTTGTCTTTCTGTTCTGGTTTATATCAGTTAGCCTATTGTCCTCCAGGTTCACCCATCTTGTAAATGACAGGATTCAGGATTTCCTTTTTTTTTTAGAGACAGAGTTTTACTTTGTCACTCTCTGTAGAGTGCTGTGCTGTCACAGCTCACAGCAACCTCCAGCTCTTGGGCTTAGGTGATTCTCTTGCTCAGCTTCCTGAGTAGCTGGGACTACAGGCACCCACCACAATGCCCGGCTATTTTTTTGTTGCAGTTTGGCTGGGGCCAGGTTTGAACTTGCCACTGTCAGTATATGGGGCTGGCATCCTACCCATTGAGCCACAGGCACCTCCCCATTTCCTTTTTTTTAAAAGCTGAATTAGGCCGGGCACAGTGGCTCATGCCTGTAATCCTAGCACTTGGGAGGCTGAGGTAGGTGGATTGCCTGAGCTCACGGGTTGGAGATGAGCCTTAGTCATAGCAAGACCTCATCTCTAAAAAAATAGCCAGGCATTGTGGTGTGTGCCTGTAGTCCTAGCTACTGGGGAGGCTGAGGCTAGAGAATTGCTTGAGCCCAAGAGTTTGAGGTTGCTGTGAGCTATGATGCTACAGCACTCTACAGAGGGCAACAAAGTGAAACTCTGTTAAAAAAAAAAAAAAGGCTGAATTATATATGTATGAGGGTGTGTTTTTGTGCATTCTCTCCTCATTATAGATATATCTATATTTATATATCACATTTTCTTTATCCAATCATCTGTCAACAGATGTTTAGTTGTTTCCATGTTTTGATTATTGTGAATAATGTGGCAATGAACATGGGAGTGCAAATATCTCTGAGATAATGACTTCATTTCTTTTGCATATATACCCACAAGAAAGATTGCTGGATCATAAAGTAGTTCTAGTTTTAATTTTTTAAGGACTGTCCATACTGTTTTCCATAATGACTGTATAATTTACATTCCCAACAGCAGTGTACAAGAGTTCCCTTTTCTCAGAAACCTCACCAACACTTGTTATCTTTTGTCTTTTCAAGAATAACCATCCTAATATGCATGAGTTGATATCTTATTGTGATTTGTATTTCCCTAGTGACTAGTAATATTGGACATCTTTTCCTATAAGGTACCTGTTGGTCATTTGTTTGTCTTCTGAATGAGAAGTGTCTGTTTAGGTCCTTTGCCCATTTTTAAATTGGGCTATTTGGGTTTTTTGCTTTTGAGTTGTATGAGTCCCTTATATATTTTGCATACTAACCGTTTTTCAGAAATATGATCTGCAATTGTTTTCCCCCATTCTGTAGGCTGCCTTTTCACTCTGTCAATTGCTTCCTTTGCAGAAGTTTTTATTTTGATACAATCACATTCATCTATTTTTGTTTTTGTAGCCTGTGCTTTATGTGTCACATCCAGAAAATCATGGCCCAGACCAACATCAAGAAGCTTTTTCCCAACACAATGCCTTGCGATCCCGCGAGGGGCCTGTCTCGTCGCAAGAAGCGGTGGCTGAGGACGCCAAGCTGGGAACCGGGGAGATGGCCGAGACTGACCCCAAGACTGTGCAGAATCTGGCCTCGGTGGTGCAGACCCTCCTGCAGCAGATGCAAGATAAATTTCAGACCAGGTCTGACCAGATCATTGGAAGAATTGATGATATGAGTAGTCGCATTGATGATCTGGAGAAAAACATCGCAGACCTCATGACACAGGCTGGAGTGGAAGAACTGGAAGGTGCCTGCCTCACAAAAGAGTTGAAGGTTGCTAATTTACACCGAAATCTGAAACACCTTTTTTCCAAGCCAAGAGAAGATTGAATGGCTTTTTGCAACTAACTATTATGTGCAGACACGTTTTGTATTATAAAATGTGTGTTCTTATCACATACTATATGGTTAGTTTTTAGAGTGATTTACCCCCTAGTTGCTTGAACATGGTATCTTCATATCTTGGACCTTGGTCAGTTGTGCTATTTATTAAACACTAAAACTTCGGCAGTTCCTATAAAAAAAAAAAAAAGAAGAAGAAGAAGAAACTTTTTCCCTATGTTTTTTTTTTTTCTAGTAGTTTTATGGTTTCAGTTCTTACATTTAAGTTTTTATTTTGAGTTGATTTTTATATATGGCATGAATATCCGATTTCATTTTTTACGTGTGGATATCTACATTTCCTAGCATCATTTACTAAAGAAACTCTCTTTCCCATTGTGTTTTTGGCATACCAGTCAAAGATGAATGATCGTAGATGCATGGACATATTTGTGGGCTTCCTGTTCTGTTCTATTACTTTATATGTCTGTTTTTATGCCAGTATCATATTGTTTTGATTCTTGTAACTTTTTAATACATTTTGAAATCAAGAAGTGTCATGCCTCCACCTTTGTTCTTCTTGCTTAAGATTGCTTTGTTTACACATTTGGGGTGAAAGCCACTTTTATTACACTTGTATACATGTATTTATTTAATAACTCATGCTCCCAAATCCTAACATTCTTAAATTGCAAGCTGGTGGGAATCCTAGGATCTGAGTCCATTCGCCTTGTATCGATTGTCATTTAGCCTCACACATGGCAACTGTTTGTGATTAAACACTTTTTTGAGGACATTTAAAGGGATATTTCACCAAAATGAATCAGGATGGGAAGCTGAAAAAGCTAAAGCACTCCCTGTTATATTGTCACTTCATAAGTTAGAAGTACCCACCCCAAACTAACTGTGGTTACTTCTGGGATTTGGAGGGCTAGTGGGAGAAACATAATTTCCACATCCCAAATACAACAGGATTACACAGATATTTACCTTTTTTATATATCTAATATTTTCTAAACATTTTCAAAAATATCATTTAAAAGATAGGTACACGGAGTTGTTAAGGGCTTACTGAACCTCTTGCTTATTCTCCTTATAACTTACTTTTATCTAGTTAACGTTAATAATGTGATAAAGTACCCACAGCACACCACATAAAACTGGGCTCTTGGCAATAACCCGTATCTAACTATACGGTGCCTATCCTATCTCTCACCTTCCCTCACTCAAGGTGACTTTCCATGCTAAATCCAAATCAGGTTTGGAGCCAGGGGCCTGCCCAGTTATATCACCTCATCTATTCCCCCTTGTCACCAATAGGGCAGCTCTGCTTTGACAGACTTAATGTTTTTAAAAAATCTTTAAATGGCTTCACTTGGCAGAGAGTAAAGCTCAGATTAAACACTGCTTCTTATAGCATGATTTTCTATGTTTAAGAGGAGTTCAAATATAGCTAAGATATTATTCATCTTGAAGCCATCACCCACCCATTTGGATAGAACTTCCTATGTCACATTCCAGAAGTTGCTTCTTCTAGTATAGGACCGGGACAGCTGACTAAGAGATGCCTCCCACCCCACACCCCCTGCCCACCTCCTCTCCAGTACTGATTAGTGTTTTTCCCTCAGCTCTTCTGTGGGGCATAATGGCTCCTGAGTGACATTTTCCTTCTAGTCTCATAATTTAGAGGTTGCTGGGTGGAGTGACACATGCTGCCATTAGTCACCCCTCCCATCACTGAGATTGCATCTGTGTTTCTGAGCAGTTACAGACAGCAAATAGAAGTCGTAACACACACACACACACACACACCTGGACTTGAAGAAGGGATAAAAAGAGTTATATGTGTATGGAAACTCCCCCTTCCCCCTTAGTTCATCTTCACCCTCTCTAGGGAGAGGGTCTCTTAGAACAAAAAAGAGTTCTGGAAGGTGATTTGAATTAGTGGGATAAAAGGCCTGTTTGTCTTTAGGTATTTTAGTTTGAAAAATCTGAAGGACCCAAAGTTAACTAAACCTAAAGTACTATAAGGAGGCTCCATCTGCCACTGACACTATTCAATCCCAAAGACATGGTCCACAAAGGGCTCTGACAAAATGGACCCCAGAATCTGGGGCCTGGGGGTAGGTTAAAAGGGATAGGGTGAGGTAGATAAGGGCAGAGGAGTAGAAAAGAGAAGAGAGGGAGCCAGGGGAAGAAAGGACTTGGGCTTCCCAGCTAAGGCTGTCTGTGTCTGCACAGAAAAACTGTACCAAGTGAACAGTTAAGCATGTGTTTTACATCATCTTCTGAGCTCTGGGTGTCATCATGGTTGTCCCCTTAAAAGATTGTCTTCTTTCTGGTCATGACATATGAAGCCATAGGAATAAGGTACCATGGTGGAGGGCACAAAGGTTGGCTTCTTGTGGGCCAGAGCTCTCCTGAGTTGATGTGTCAAGAGACATAGCTTTTGATGGGCTCTGTGGTAGGGAGCTGTCTGGGTGGTGCTCAGCTTACAACTGCTCCTTGCCTGAAAACTAGCCCCCTCATTATAGCAGTGGGGCCCAACACTCAAGTCTGTGCTCTTTAAATCTTTCCAAGGCAGGTAACTGGTTTGGGGGAGGAGACCTGGCTCAGTTCAGGCCAACCAAATCCTATCTTCTGGAAGGATCTGGAATATTGAACCAGGAGACACAGGATTAGGGAGTCCCTAGAGCAGAGTCACTTCAGTGGTGATATTCTAGAGGGACTTGGTAGCCCTTCCCTGCTGAGGCCTTCACAGCTAACTAGGGCCAGCCATTTTGGAGGCTTAGATTCCATGGGGTATCCAGTGTTCTACCAATAGGTTCCCTTTTCTTTTTAAACTAGTGTAAGTTGGCTTCTGTTATTTGCAACCAAGAAAATCTTTACTGATACAGCTCACCAGATTTCAAGTTTCCTTTATTAATTTGCTATTGTTTTGGCTGGGCACAGTGCCTCATGCCTGTAATCCTAGCATTCCAGGGGGCTGAGGTGAATGGATTGCTTGAGTTCAGGAATTTGAGACCAGGCTGAGCAAGAGTGAGACTGAAAAAACAGAAAAAATTATTGGGGCGTTGTGGTGGGTGCCGTTACTTGGGAGGTTAGGGCAGGAGGATTGTTTGGATCCAGGAGTTTGAGGTTGTTGTGAGCTGGGATGACACCATGGAGCTCTTGCCTAGGCAACAGAGTGAGACTCTGTCTCCAAAAAAAAAAAAAAACCAAAAGAAAAAAAGAAAGAAAGAAAGAAAGAAAGAAAGAAAAAAACAGGGGCCAAGTGCTGTGGCTCATGCCTGTAATCCTAGTACTCTGGGAGGCCAAGACAGGTGGATTGCCTGAGCTTACAGGTTCAAAACCAGCCTAAGCCTGAGTAAGAACATGTCTCAAAAAATAGCCAGGCACTGTGGCGAGCGCCTGTAGTCCCAGCTACTTGGGAGGCTGAGGCAAGAAGAAAATTGCTTAAAGCCCAAGAGTTTGAGGTTGCTGTGATACTACAGCCCTCTACCGAGGGTGACAAAGTGAGATTTTGTCTCAAAAATAATAATAAAAATAAAAGTGTGGTATACCAGAGACTTGATTTAGAAATAATTCCCCTCTGGAGTCCTGGAGAAGCATTACCCACAGAGTCCAGGGGGGGAAGCCCAAGCTGTGCCCACTGAAGGACACTCCAGCCAGGTGGCAGAGGCTGTGGGGCTGCGGCTGAGGCTGGGTTGAATGAACAGTCAGGTGTGAACTTTAATCCCTTTGAACTTCAATACACAAGGACAAGAGAATTTGATTTTGTACTTTAAATTCTTTTGAATTTTAACCTGCTAAGAAAAGATCTTATTACCCTGGGAATTTGATGGTGGGCCAGTTTGTGTCTTATATTTGGGGCTAAACAACCATTCAGCGTTTTATTACTGGAGAATTCCAATGTTCTCATGCAGTCTGATTGCAGGATCTCTGATAGGCTATGTTAGACCCTCTAGGAACTATAAAAGTGAGAATGAACTCTCAGCTTTAAAGACAGTGGCCTGGAAGTTGAGTTAATGCTCTGTTGTAATTCATTCAGGGGTTTCTGGTGGCAGAACCTGCATTGATTCTGAAGAGCTGTGGCTGGTGCTGCAGGGGCAGGGGGAGCAGATGAAGGGGAAGCAGGGGGCAGACTGCCGTTTTAGTGGAGAGAGTCAGCAGGCTTCTGTGTTAAACTGTGTCCTATACACTATCTTTACCAGCAATAAAGGTGACATTTTGATTCTATTTCCTGGTCTGCTGTTTGATTTTCAATGTGTTCAGACCTGGACAAGGAATAAGGCACACTTCGTGAGCCCTCTCAGACCCTCAGCATTATCGTGTTGACTGTTTTCCCTCATACTTCTAATTAAAAAATGGCTGCCACAATTTCAGACGTGTCTTTCTCAGTTAAGGCAAGGGAGAAGGGGAAAGAGTGGTACTAGCACTTTCTTCTTTCACATTTAACCTTTTATCAGAAAAGCAGCAGTTTGCTCACCTTCACCCACCTCTGCTTGAAAGTCTCTTTGGTCAGAATTACATTATTTAGTCACCTTTGGCTGTAAGGAAGCCTGGGAGAGAAAGTCCAGTTTTCTCCCCTCCATGGAGCTTAAGGCAAAGCAGAAACAGAGCGGGGTGTCTGCCACATGGGCTTCACATGATGTATACAGCTATTCGCTCTGCTTTGATAGAATACATTGTTACCTTTCTTGATTCCTCTGTCTGTGTAGAAGGAAAGACGCCCAGTGCTGTCCTTGCTTCAGATCTATGTTCTTCAAGCCAAATCCTGGCCTCAGGCATCCCAGATATATAATGGAGGTCCCAGCTCTGATGTTTGGTGTTGGATACAGATTACATTTTAATGGAAGTTTGGAGACTCACTCCTCATGCAGAGAGGGAAATAGGTTGCACTAGATTGGGGGTTGCATGGATTTCAATTGTGGTTCTGACCTCTTGCTCATAGTGAACTTGTGGGAGGTTGTAGATCTCCCTACGTGCCTCCCTGCAAAATGGGCATGAGAACACCTATTCCCTAAGCCTTCCCATCTAGTTCTCTGCAAGTGATGATAGTGATCTGTCTGGGAGGCTCTCTTACCACATTAGGTTATGTGGAGGAGCTGGATTATTTCTGTTAAGTTTTCTACTTTAATGACGTAATTTTCAACTCTCTGCCTCCTGTCCACATCCTAAACTTCTAGGCCTTTATTGCTTCCCTTCCTTCTTTAACTTCCCATATATCAGATGGTTTGCTTCACTATTTTGACCCACAACCTCACTCTATCTTAGATTGTTAGTTCATTCTCTCATGGTCTGAGTCTTACTTCCACAACCCCCTGATGTACCACCTGAGGACAGTTCCATAGATTCCCTTTCCCTGTGCCTCCAATTGTTGATACCCTATCTCTGTTTGGTAGATAGATGATGATTTGAATCTTCTACATCCCCCAAATTAGAAACAGAAGCACCCATGACTTCTAAGCCTGTGCCATGCTAAATGACCAGTGGGGCTCTGCAGCTCTCTTCTCGCTCTGCTGCCTTCTAACTCATCAGGATGGTGGAATTTTAGGGTCTAGAATCAGATATATTGAAGCCCATCCTGCTCTGTTCATACAGCCCTAAATGTGTTGCTAACGCCCCCAAATGACTTCACAGCTTGGACTCTACAATCTCCTTGGCACTTTCCCGAGCCTCTTCTGTCACTAAGAAGGCATGGGTTTTACCAAAACAGCCCCTGTTAAGCCTGAACACTTGTAGGCATGGGTTCAGCTGGGGATGTGGGGACTGGAATTTGGATTTTTCTATCAATATCTCAGTGAGAGGCTCAGCACCTATAGCTCAGTGGCTAGGGCGCCAGACACATACACTGGAGCTGGTGGGTTAGAATCCAGCCCGGGCCTACCAAACAACGACAACAACAACCAAAAAATAGCTGGGTGTTATGGCAGGCACCTTTAATCCCAGCTACTTGGGAGGCTGAGGCAAGAGAATTGCTTAAGTCCAAAAGTTTGAGGTTGCTGTGAGCTGTGACACCACAGTACTCTACCAAGGGTGACATAGTGAGACTCTGTCTCAAAAAAAAAAAAAACAAAACTCAGTGAGAACTGGCAGCACTGCCTCTGGACCAGACAGCAGGAGATCAGGCTTCTCCTTTGAGTCTACAGACACCAAGATATTTAACATTTAACCCAGGGAAATTTGGTTAGTTTCTTGCTCTAAGTCACAGTTGTATCACTCATGGAAGCTGATACCTGCAGGATGATTTTACAAAGAGGTGTGTGTAGCATCAAGAGCACTGAATTGAGAACCAAGAGAGCTTGCTGGATCTTTTGAGTTAATTTTTGCATCTATGGCACAAGGGGGCGGGAATAAATAAACTTCAACTTCTTCTTACACTAAATCATGGAATCCAGGTTTGTGGTTTATGTGGGGTCACAGTATGAAGTAGTGGGTTGCTAAATCTGTTTTTCCCAGTCCCCATGCTGGGATTCAAGTCTTACTGCTTAAGACTTTGATTCTTTACCTCTGTTCTCCTCTTGACTCTCTTGGCTGGGGTCATAGGACGCCAAGTGTTTGAAGACTTTCTCAAAACTGTGGGGACATTGTTTATAGCCCTGTTTACTTTGGAGAGAGCTTTTACATACATTATCTGGCCAGAACCTGACAGTCTCTTAAGAACTAAGTATTTATAATCCCTTTCCAGATGGAAAACTGGCTCTTGGAGAAATTAAAGACCCAAGGTTGCAAGGTTGTTGAGTTAGGGGCAGACCTGGGTAAGAATCTGGGTCACATGAATTCCAACCAAAGGTTATTTACTTATAATATTGAGGGAGTGTTGGGGAGAAGACAGTGTTTCTCTATGGGAGTACACAGAATGTCAAACAAAGGACACTTGAAGTAGGACTCAAAGAAAAAGGGAAGAAGAGGTGATTGCCTTGCCCTGACTCCTCCCACTGCTGCCAAGCTGGGCTTCATGCCTCTGTTTTCTTTCAAATACCTTTTTTTTCTTTTATTGTAGAAACTATATGTGCTCATCATAAATAATTTAACAGAAGTAGAGAGAGTAAGAAGAAAAGCTCTTCTGCTCGGGCCCATGTCAAGAACCCTCTCGGAATGTCTCGGGAGTGCTTGGATCAGGGTTGCCATCCTTTCCATGGTCCTTGGCAGGGGTCAGTATGGTCTAGACTATGTATCTTCTGTTTTGATTTGTGCTATTGGTATCTGAATCACAACATATGTCCCTTCTCCATTTCAGGGTTCCCTCAGCTCTACACAGAAGTGGGAAACACAGCATCACTTTATTAATAGTGCACAAGTAGATGCCACTGTCCAGAAGCAGGGCTTCTTTGAGTTGGAGCACAAGGGTTAGTACTGAAAGCCTAGAAAGTGCTTCCTATGCCCTCTCTTCTGAGAGGCTAGTTGAGCCCTTACCCACTACTCTTCTTCCTGCAGGTCCAGGCACAGAAACTAGAACAAGCGAGTTTGACCAAAAGGATGGCCAAGCCTGCTCTGCTCACAGCATGGAGGCAGAGTGTGAAAGAGAGTGGGGTCCAAACTCTCATCTCTCTCGTCATAAAAATGATCGCTCTGCCCACCAGTAAAACATGGTGCAGGAATGTCCATGGCTTTGAGCAGTTCCTCCTCCCTCAGAGAGGACTAGTAATGGAGCATTCCTTCCCTGAAAGGCAGAGATGGGCATACGGGGGAGGGGTGGAAAGGCCCCTGCTTAACACAAAACTGAACTTTCCCCCAATAAAAAGTGACCTTTTTTATTTAGGGTACAGTCTCTGTAACAACACCATTTAAACATACAAATACTCTTTGATGCAGAATGTATTGCTATCTGGTTTGTTAGAAGTTAAGAATCAGAGGTAACAGGACAAATGTGGAGGCTCATGCCTATAATCCTAACACTCTGGTTGGTTGAGGCAGGAGGATTTCTTGAGCTCAGAAGTTCTAGACCAGCATGAGCAAGAGCGAGACCTCATCCTTATAAAAACAGATAAATTAGCAGGGCACCGTGGTGGGTGCCTGCAGACCCAGCTACTTGGGAGGCTGAGGCAGGAGGATCCTTGAACCCAGGAGTTTGAGGTTTCTGTGAGCTCAGCTGATTCCACAGCACTCTAGCAGCCTGGGGCAACAAGTGATACTCTGTCTCAGAACAAAACAAAACAAAAAGAAAACAATTCAGAGACAAAAAAGATGTAGTACCTGCTCTCAAGGAGCTTACAACCCAGAATGGGAGACAGCCTGCTATCAGTTGAAATGAAGTGCTATGGTAACAATGACAATAGCCAATTGTTCAGGGACCATTTTCTATGCACAGGTAGTATGCTGAGAGTATCACAGGCTTTATCTTGTTCAGTTGTCACAATAATCCTACCAAGGTAACTTTAGTGTTCCCAGTTTTCAGATGAGGGAGCTGAACCTTAGAGAGGTTAAGTATTAATAACTTATCCTAAGTCACACAGTTGGCAAGAAGCAGAGCCAGGAGTTGCACCAAGAGTTCTGTGTGAAGTCTCTGCACGTAACCACTACCTTGTATGCCTATGATAGGGGACAACACAGGAAGCCACAGGCACCCAGGGAAGGGCAGTCACCCAGATCACAGAGGTCAGGGGATCACAGAGCAGCTAACGCATCGCTCTGTGAATACTTGAGCTCCTATTAGGGATCAGCCCATTAAATGAGGGGAAGAAAGAGGGAGCATTAGTAGGTCAAGTCTGCACAGGACACCTCAGCAGGAGAGGGAGGGGAGGAGGATGCTGAAAGGGTCAGGGGAGTGTGGAGGGGGGGGATGCGAAGGCTGAGGTTCACATGTGTGTATGAATGAGCTTGTTCACCTCAAGGTTCATCCAGAAGCCTTAAATAATGACCTCTGTTGAGGCTGGTTGACATAAAAATATTTATCTTTGAGGAGAGCACAAATGAAAATATCTGAGAGAGGAGGGAGGGAGGTATCAGGGCATCAGGAGCCGGAATCTCAGCCATCTGGAATCCCACTGAGAGCTGGCGGCCCATTCCAGAGTCTCAGGTACCTTGCCAAAATCTTTTTTAAAGGAGAAAAAACCAATTATGTTGCCTGCTGTAATAATGCACCAGAAACTCCTCACGTTGGCATTAACGGACTTCCTGCCAATGGCCCGGAGAGCGTATAATGGTCGGATAACAAAGGCAGCAAGGGGGAGAAAAAGCAACCGTGTGATTGAGCTGTGCTTCCTTGGGTTTTTATTATCATTGCTGCCTGTGGCCATATGCTTTTCAAAGGCACTGACAAGCCTGGACCAATTTCAAAGGAATTCCTAAACCCAGATTTCATTATCGTCATTACATCTCCCGACTGTCAGTGCTCTGCATAGGAAACACAAATTTATGGAAGTTCCTAAATGTTTCTCCGTAAATGTTGATCAACCTCTCCCGTCATTACATGAGATGCCTGCGATGTTGAAGTAGATGCTAATAAATAGCCAATCTAGATTATTACCAAGTAATGAAATGCATTTCTCTTCCTTAAAATAGGATGTCTTGCCACTTGAGTGGGTTCCAGAAGCTGCATATAAAAGGGAATAAAATGGTTTCTTTTTTCATCTATTTGGTTGTTCCTTACCACCCCCACCCCCACCGCCACTTTTTTAAACCAAATGAAAACAGACTCAATCTGCTGAGAATGCCAGTTTTTAAGTACAGCATGGACCCTATTTGTGCTGCAGCTGACATCCAAGGAGCTTGTCATTCTTTGCACCACTGGATATCCCATTTGGTTATGACTCTCCATGAATTGAAGATCTTTCCCCATCTTTTTCTTGCCCCCCCTTTTCACATACCAACCTTGCTGTATTTCACAGACAGAAAAACTAAGTAAGATGCTGATGAACCAGGGGGCTGATGGGTCAAGAGCAGAGCCTGGGAGCCCCATAAGCATATAGGGCTTTGAACTCTGCAGCATCCCTGATCCCATCTTCATACCAAAGGACAGTTATGCTTCTTTGCAAGAACGATGGCCTCACACTAAAGGTTCTGGAGTGCTAAAAACCAAAGTACAGTGGCTGTTTTGTTAAAACTTGTGTTAAGGGAATGAAGCAAGGGGATAACTTCTGTGAAAATGTAGGAGTTTTCCACTTGAGAGAAATTCTTGGATGGATGAGGTATCCTGAGACCTGGGGTATTTGGGGATATTCCATCCAAAATGAAAGGTGAGTTGCTTTACTTTGTGCCTTGTCATTAAGAAAACTAATGTTTGGCTCGGAGCCTGTACCACAGTGGTTACGGCGCCAGCCACATACACGGAAGGTGGTGGGTTCGGAACCCAGCCCGGGCCAGCTAACCAACAATGACAACTGCAAACAAAAAAATAGCGGTAGTTGTGGGTGCCTATAGTCCCAGTTACTTGGGAGGCTGAGGCAAGAGAATTGCTTGAACCCAAGAGTTTGAGGTTGCTGTAGTGGGCGCCTATAGTCCCAGTTACTTGGGAGGCTGAGGCAAGAGAATTGCTTGAACCCAAGAGTTTGAGGTTGCTGTGAGCTGTGACACTATGGCACTCTATCGAGGGCTATATAGTAAGACTCTGTTTCAAAAAAAAGAAAGAAAACTAATGTTTCTTTCTCTGAGTCTTAGGGCCATCTTTCTAGAAACCTCTATGCCATGAAAGCCAAGCAGAGGAAGAAGTGAATGTGTGGCTTGAGGCATAAAAGAAGAAAGATGAGGCAGAAGTTCAAGTAAACTTCTTGGTTGCATACACGTGAAGGCCACAAGAGCAGAAACATGGAATGCCAGAGGTTAAGGACGCTGCTACAAGCTGTTGGACTGCGTGCTACTGTATAGAACTCGCCTTTCAGTGGATCTAAGACTTCATTGCCACCTGAACATCAAGACCACCCCTGAGAGACCTACCTTGCTCAGACCAAAACAGTCCCTATTTGTCCTTTGTCTTGGACCTGACATTTTGGATTAGTTCTGTTCTCAATTGTGGCTGAGTATAACTAGTACACAATAAAGCATTACCTTCTACTGTTTAAGCTGAAGAATCAAATCCTAAAAAAAAGAAAAGAAACCTAATGTTTCAAGGACACTGTTGAACATTGGAGACAGAATCATAACACATTGAAATGTCTGTTCCAGACACTTGCTGTACTCATGCGATAACATGAACAGCTCCCTGGGAGCCAATACCCAGTCATATTCAACATCTTGAGATATCAGTAAAAGCAGGGGATCATTAAACTTTTTTTCTTGGGCACATATATGTGTGGCAGGCATTTTTCTAAGTACTTTATCTATACATGTGTTACCTCGTTTAATCTTCAAAGGCACACAGGAAATGTGGCAGAGTAAGGATTTGAACCTAAGCCATATGACTTCCAAGTCCATTTTTTAAAGTCCATTGTTCTTAGTCATTATGCCTTGCTGCTTTCATTTTCAGAGCCCTCAGTTGATCTTGGAGATTGCAATATCCAGGTAATGTCCATTTCTCCTCTATTTTTTCATGATTCCAGTATTTGACCTATGGAATGAATGATAAATTTAACTACCACCTATATACACACTTACAATAGTGAGAGGTGGGAACAAGTAAGAAGAAATTTACCATAACTAGTATTTTAAAGGAAAGAAAAAGGGGAAAGTAATTATTTGATCTTTACATACTCCAGAAATTATACAGAAATATGCAATTGATTATGAACATGGTAATCCACACATATGAATTTTGTTCTTTTATCTTGATCACTACTCCAACTGGGGAAATGTATAACCTCCAGGGTTTGAGGATGATTCCAACAACCAACAATTTTAAAAACAATATTTTTCAGCATTTTCCTTCAGAGTTATAATTTCAGACAAAGCAAACCTTTTTGTTCTTTTCTTACATGGCTTGAGTACCTTAAAGTAATGGTATGATTCATTTCTTGGCTACACTTAAATTTTATCCATGTAAGAAAACACCTTGCTCCCAGCCCCAACCTTCCTCTTCAACCTGTTCTTTTATTGTTCAGTAAATAAAGGTTCTGAAGTCAAATTTTCAGGGATCATTCTGTGACTCCTAAATGTGGTGGAACAAAATACTACTGTTATTTTAAGCGCCTCCCCCATTTTCCTCTAAGGGTGGTAGAGTCTTTTCTTTCCTAAGTTCAAATGAAGTCATTGTCTTTAGTATAAGAGGTCAATTAAGTTTGCAGACTTGTCCTAGTAAAATTGCTGCATACCTCATTGCTTAATATCACAACAGTCACCTTTGAAGTACTATCCCTGGCCATCTGGTGACCATAGTGATATTCAACAATTAGCTATGTAGCCCTTTTCCCAGGATGAGCTGGTGAACTTAATTGTCTGACCTCATACAATGACAGCTCTGACGGCTATTCTCCTCAAAATTGCTTTGAAGAGTGGACTAGGCGCTGGAGTTGGTGCTTAGCTTCCTAAGGGGAGTACCTTCGAGGGACCGTAGTGATATTCACCAGGAGGTATGTAGCACTTTTTCTAGGATGAGTTTTTGAATTTAATTGTCCAGCCTTGTAATAACCTTGTACACTTTGACAATAGAATTTAATGCTGGGTGGGGAGAGGATATACAATTTTAGATGTAGAAGCTAGAAGAAAGCAAAATTACAGTGTTTAAAGAATAAGAAGCTATAAAATAGGGATAAAAATAGTTCAAGATATAGGATTGTTTTGAGAGCAAAATGAGAAAATTTAAAGTGTCTGGGCACAGTTCTCAGCACATAGCAAGAACTGAACAAATGTTAAAATGTTTTGGCCAGCAGGGTGGCTCACGTCTGTAATCCTAGCACTCTGGGAGGCCAAGGCAGGTGGATTGCCTGAGCTCACAGGTTTGAGACCAGCCTGAGCAAGAGGGAGACATCTCTAAAAATAATCAGGCATTGTGGCGGTCGCCTGTAGTCCCAGCTACTTGACAGGCTGAGGCAAGAGAATTGCTTGAGCCCAAGAGTTTGAGCTTGTTGTGAGCTATGACACCACAGAATTCTACTGAGGGTGAAGTAAGACTCTATCTCACCCCCCCCCCCAAAAAAAAATGCTTTGTACTGTTATCGTTGTTGTTATTATTACATAAGGCTTTCTGGAAAAAGTAGGCTAATAATAGAAATAGAATCAAGAGGAGAATCAAAATAAAAGCTACAAATGCTGTTTGGAGGTGTTATTTGCAATGCCAACTTAAACGCAGAGCTAGAAATACATACTTATGAAACAAAGGTTGTAGAATGAAATGTACATGTTATAAATCTCAACAATGAAAAATAAAACAACATGTACTGAAAGGGGATGGGAAGAGTGTAAGAGTGTTAATTTATTTTAGGTATGTTTCTATAATATAGTATAAAGTTGGGTTTTCATTTGTGAGCCTGTCTGAAGATCTTTTTGTCTTAACACATAACTTTTGCTTGTTTACATCAATTAATACAACTTGTTCAACTTTGTTTCTGTAATACATCATTTTATACTGTCTTTTAGCTTTAAAAATCTTTTGCTTTGTTTTCTTTTCTTTTTAATTGAAATTTTATTAACATAATTGCACGTTCACATGCACTTGTAAGAAATAATACAGATCACCTGTATCCTTTATCCAGTTTCCCCTGACAGTAGTGTTGCAAAACTCTAATATAATATTGTAGCCGGAATATTGTCATTAATACAATCACAAATTATAGTCATATTTCTGTAGTTCTTTGCTTTGTTTTGAGTGTGTGTTTCTTCTAAAAATTTGGAAGATACCTTTTTTTTTTTTTTTTTAAAGTCAGAGTCTCACTTTGTCACCCTTGGTAGAGTGCTGTGGTGTCACAGCTCACAGCAACCTCCAGCTCTTGGGCTTAGGCAATTCTCTTGCCTCAGCCTCCTGAGTAGCTGGGACTACAGGTGCCCGCCACAACACCTGGCTATTTTTTGTTGCAGTTTGGCCAGGGCCGGGTTTGAACCCGCCACCCTTGGTATATGCGGCCGGCGCCCTACTCACTGAGCCACAGGTCCCGCCCTGGAAGATAACTATTTTTTAATGGCATAATTATACACATAATATTTATGGGACACAGTGTGCAATTTCAATACAAGTATACAATGTTTAATGATCAAATCGGGGCAATTAGCATATCCTTCACCTAAAGCTTTTATCATTTCTTTTGTTGGTAACATTCAAAATCCTCTTTTCTAGTTATTTGAAAAAATACAATAAATTATTGTTTACTACAGTGTTGTATAACGCTGGAACTAATTCCTTCAATCTAGCTATAATTTTGCATTCATTAACTTACCTTTCCCTATTCCCCTTCCTTTAGTCCTTCCCAGCCTTAGGTAACCACTATTCTACCCTCTACTTCTTTTTTTATTTTTATTTTTTGAGACAGAGTCTCACTATGTTGCCCTCAGTAGAGTGCTGTAGTATCACAGCTCACAGCAATCTTCAACTCTTGGGCTTAACCGAGTCTCTTGCCTCAGCCTTCCAAGTAGCTGGGACTACAGGTGCCGCCACAACACTTGACTATTTTTGGTTGCATTTGTCATTGTTGTTTAGCTGGCTTGGGCCGAGCTCAAACCTGCCATGTTCAGTGCACGTGGCTGGTGCCATAACCACTGTGCTACAGGCACCAAGTCTCTATTCTCTACTTCTATGAGAACAACATTTTACACTTTCATAGATGAGTGAGAACATGTGGTATTTAACTTTCTGTGCCTAACTTATTTCACTTAACATATGTCCTCCACACTCATTCTTGCTGCTGTGAATAACAGGATTTCATGGCTTTTTATGACTGAATAGTATTCCATTGTGCATATATCCCATATTTACTTTATTCATTCATCTATTGATGGACACTTAGGTTGATTCCATATCTTGTGAATAGCGCTGCAATAAATAGAGTGCAGTTTTCTCTTTAATATAATGATTTCCTTTCTGTTGGAAAGGTATTAAAAGTGGAATTGCTCATTATGTGGTAGTTCTATTGTAAGTTTTTTTGAGGAACCGCCATACTGTTTCCATGATTGCTGTACTAATTTACATTCTCACCAAAAGGGTAGAAGAGTTACCTTTTTGCCATGTCCTTGCCTGTATTTGTTGTTGTTGTTTTTTTTCTCTTTTTGATAGTAGCCATTCTAATGGGGTTTATAGCTTTATAATTTTAGGTAACTATCTTAGTCCTCTATTACTTTAGATAGAGTCAATTAATTACCCACTATGAGCAATGGTGAAATTAGAATATTTCTATTTCATTGTTTTCTCTCCTCATCTAATATTAATTGAAAATCTTATTTCCTTAGAGTTAAACATTGTATTGTTAAATATATTTCCTTCTCCAATTTCTCAGCTTTATAGCACAAGCTATTAAAGATGAAGAAACATATTTATATGACATGTTTTTCCTTCTTTTTCTGAGTGTCTCTGTCTGTTGCCCAGGTTAGAGTGTAGTGACATTGTCATAGCTCACGGCAACTTCAAATTCTGAGTGATCCTCCTGCCTCAGCCTCCTGAGAAGCTGGGACCACAGGCATGTGCCACCACACTTGGTTAATTTAACAAAAAAAATTTTTTTTTGTAGAAACAGTGTCTTATTATGTTGCTCAGACTGGTCTTGAACTCCTGGCTTCAAATGATCTTCCCACTTCCGCCTCCCAAAGTGCTAGGATTGCAGGCCTGAGTCACCATACTGAGCCTCACCATGTTTATACTTTACTTTTGTTCTCCCTTCCCATCTGAATTTTTGTCAGTTATGTAATTTTTAGATCATTTATAACCTGTTCTTCCATCATAGTCAATTGCATGTGTTTTGCCTTAGTCTCTACTAACATAGACCCAATGCTCTCTGTCAATTCTTTTGTTGCATATTTTCTAGTCATCTGTTGGTAGGCCTAAATTTATTCTCTAATAAACTTCTCCATTCAAACTCATTGGAATTCTCAGAATTCCTTATGTTTACCTATTGCCTATGTACTAGGATGACAGCTTGACTTGGAATAAAAGATCATACTTATTTTCCTTGAGACTTGTTATTCTTTTTTTCACTGCCTTATAGCATTTAAAAATTGCAGTGAAATTATTATTATTATTATTATTATTTTTGTTTGTTTGTTTGTTTGTTTTATTATAGATAAAAATATGCACCATAGATGTGGCCCAACCCATCACCCTCCCTCCACCCAAACCTCCCCCCTCCCTTCCCCTTCCTTGGTCCTTTCCCCATAGTCTTGTGGTATAGTTGGGTTATAGCCTTCATGTGA
>CAUYPK010087102.1:0-15974 GCA_963574355.1 Loris lydekkerianus | reverse complement strand
CCACCCCAGTTGCCTCAGGGGGCCGCCTTGTTTGATTTTTTTTTTTTTTTTTTTTTTCAAGACGTTTTTTTTTTTTTCCTTTTTTTGGTTTTTTTTTTTTTTTTTTTTTTTTTTTTTTTTGTAGATCTCAATCTTGGTCAGCTGGTTTCAAACTCCTGGCCCCTGGCCTCACTTGATCCTCCCACGTTGGCCTTTCAAAGTGTGGGGAATACAGGTGTGAGCTACCATGCCTGGCCACCAGCTACAATATTTACTGCTCTTAGGTAGCATGTATACCAGGCACTCAATAAATTTAATGAATAGAAGTTATAAACAAATATGTACTTTTCTGCACAATTTCCACATAGACTAAAGAGTTGGCATGTATGCCAATTCTCATATTTTTAAAAACAAATAGATGCATACCTGTCTTCTTTATTGACTTGAGAATAATATGATCTTTGTCTGATTGCAGAATAGAAGGAGAAAGCCTCGTTCAGATAGCTGGTCTCAGATGTACGTAAGCTATGGGAAAAAAACTCTTTTAATATAACTGTGTTAGAAACTTTTAACCATGATAAATACTATATACTTGTTCCATATGTCTCTATTCCCCTACATGAGAGGATAGGAATGGCTGTTGTAAATTTTTATCAGCAAGGCAGTAATCATAAACCCTTAAAATATGTGAAAAGGGTACAGTGGTAATAAAAGCAATACCTCCCCAGTGCTCCCAAATCAACTCTCCAAATATCATGGTAGCTGATGAAATCTTTCCCTCCCAGGACCAGACCTATCATGCCCTCTACCAAATTTATAAAGTCACTTGACCTTTGGCCCACTTCTTTGGATTTTTCCTCACAGAACAGAAATGAACTAATCCACAGTAATCTTCAGGGATGTTAATGAGTTATGCTCTCTGTTTAACACTCTAGTTTTACAAGGGACTTTTAAAGAAAATATTCTACACAAGAGAGTAATTTTAATGGTGGAAATTTGATGGCATGACAAAATGTAGGAAGAGAAAAGTTTTCTTGCCTTGTAAGTTACCAATGGTACAAACTTCCCCCCATTCCCACTCCCCAGTCTAAACATTATGCTGTAAGAAATAAGTCCAAGCCCTTTTCTTTTTGAGGAAGGTATTGCATTATGGAGCATGCTAGAATAGA
The DNA here is from genome assembly GCA_963574355.1 of Loris lydekkerianus. Classification (NCBI taxonomy): domain Eukaryota; kingdom Metazoa; phylum Chordata; class Mammalia; order Primates; family Lorisidae; genus Loris; species Loris lydekkerianus. Next base: position 14,826 of record CAUYPK010087102.1, on the reverse strand, counting down.
ATGGTGTCATCATAGTTCACTGCAACCTCAGACTACTGGGCTCAAGTGATCCTCCTGCCTCCGCCTCCCGAGTAGCTGGGACTATAGACCTGTACCACAACAGCCAGCTAATTTTTTTATAGACATGGTGTCTCATTGTGCTGCTCATTCTGGTCTTGAACTCAAGCCCTCAAGCGATCCTCCTGCCTTGGCCTTGAAAAGTGCTAGAATTACAGGTATTAACCATCATGCCCAGAATCAAACCTTTTTTATTATATACCTGACATTTTTTTCATGATAATGAGATTTAGATTCCTAAAAGGAGCTCTCTTCTTTGAGAGAGCTCTTGAGTCAAGGAAGCCATGAGAACCATAAATTCATCTTTATTAATCATTTATCTAAAATGAAAATTAAAACTCCTTTCAGTTGTAAATGACTCTGACCAAATGAACTATTTAGAAGGTGAACCTTTGAACCAAATGATATTACTTTGATTATGGAAAGTCATTTCATGATGCTGTCTTTTTTTCCCCTACAGATAGATTCATGCTGTATTAGCCAGGTTAGTTTCAAACTCCTGACCTCAAGGTATTCTCCCATCTTATCTTCCCAAGTAGTTAGGACTACAGGCACAAGACACCATGCTCACCTAATTATTATTATTGCTATTTTTTTTTTGAGACAGAGTCTCACTATGTCATCCTCAGTAGAGTGCTATGGCATCACAGCTCACAGCTCACAGCAACCACAAACTCTTGGGCTTAAGCAATTCTCTTGCCTCAGCCTCCCAAGTAGGTGGGACTACAGACACCCGCCACAATGCCCAGCTATTTTTTTGTCGTTATTGTCACTGTTTAGTAGGCCCAGGCCAGGTTCGAACCCACCAGCCCCGGTGTATGTGGCCAGTGCCCTAACCACCGAGCTATGGGCGCCAAGCCATCTACCTAATTATTATATTTGAAAATATTTTTTTAGACATCAGATCTCACTATGCTCCCCAGGATGGTCTCAAACTCCTGGCCTCAAGAGATCCTCCTGCCTCAGCCTCACAAGTAGCTGGGATGATAGGGGTGGCTTGCTTAATGAAGCTGTCTTGACCAACTTGTTCTGAACTATTACGATTTCATTTGTAACTCATAATTTTCATGCCTAACAAGTGAATATACCACACATACTTCTGCATGATATGTTTTAATCAGGAAAACACCTTACTCTTTCCTCATATAGTTCACTTACTAATAATGGTAGTATAGCTGCCCAATCTTGGAAGCAATTTCCCCTATTTGCCACCGCTTCAAGCCGTACCGATTATCCAAGACTTGTCTGTTTTATAAAAGAGATGAGAAATCAAAAACAAGAGACGAGAAATTTCAAAAATAACCAAATCTATAAATTCAGTAGGATAAAATACCATTGATTCTGCAAAGCTGATAAATTTTTCATGAGATTTCGATATAATCATTTAATTAAATTCAAAAAGTACTTATTAAATGTCTATTTAAGTAAGTTCAAATATAAAAAGAAACTGTTCTCAGTTATGTCCTTGAAAATTAGAACCAACACCCCCCTACACACACACTCAATTGCTTTGACTAATAAAGAACATGTATTTTAGAATGAAACCATGAATTATCCCACTTATGTTAGAGTTAATCTGAACCATTCCAAATACAAAATCATCTGAAGAAGTTAAGACAAAAATACTGTATTTAAAAATCTTAAATAAGAAAAAATAAATTTGTTTTTATTTGGGTCATAAAAATAAACTATTTATTGTTATTATTATTATTATTTTTTTTTTTTTCACAGTTTTTGGCCAGGGCTGGGTTTGAACCCACCACCTCTGGCATATGGGGCCAGCGCACTACTCTGTTGAGCCACAGGTACCACCCACTATGTATTATTTTAAAAGACCAAAATAAAAAACACTGGTGTACTAAAGATCAAAACTGTGACTAACATAACGGGTCTTCACTCTCCCTTAACTATAAAATTTCTTTACCGATGCTGCTGCTGGAACTTCCAGAGTTTGGTGTAAACATCAAAAGTTCTTCCAAAATAGGATTGCCATTGCTTCTGTCCATATTGTGGTAAATCTCTGTAATAATAAATAAGGATATATTAACTTTAAATCTCTTATGCTGTTTGGAAATTAAGTCTCATGATGGTATAAACCAGATAGATATAAAAAAAATACACATAATACAAAATTCAAAGAGGACAAAAGGTCTCTATAGAGTAAAAAGAAAGTCTCCCCTACGTTTGCTCCTAGTAACATAGTTCTCCATTGTGGAGAACTCCTCATTTATTTACAAACATAGAATTATTCATATATACACACACACACACACATACATATACACACATACACACACACATATGCTTTGGGAAATAAATTTAAAATAAGCATATCAATTAAAAAAGTGAAAAAGAAGAGTCCTATGACCTAACCAATTATAATTAACATTTTAGCGTATTTCCTAGTTAGACTGTTTTCTAATCACAGTCGAAAACGACTGTTTTTGTTTTGTTGCTTTAAATAAAGAAATTATATTCCTATTTCACTGACTCCAAACCTATTAGTAACCTAACTGCCTAAGGAAAGAATTTTATGGAGGAATTTCTTGTAACAAATTTTGATTTTTTACAAGGAATTTCTTATAACAAAATTGATATTTGATGTCAAATATCAATTTTGATATTTGAAGCTATAAAAATAAGATTCAAATGAAAGCATTTGTTTGTCAAGCATCACTGAAACTTAGATTTTCTAGTGTGGCTAGTGCAACTTGGTAGGTTTTACTACGACATTTCTATTATGATTAATTGGGGGCACTGTACATGGTTAATCACGAAACCTGGAAGACCATGACATTCTAATTTATGACTATCTTTTTAGCTGTTATTTCTAATACACAGCTGTGTATCTTCAAAAAAATTTTCCCCCAAACCAGCATGTTTCTGAATATGCCCTCTTGACCTACTTATCTAGAAATTTCCAAATGCTACAAATGGTTCTTTACTTTTTCTATTCCAATTTTCTGGTTTCTCCATCAGAAATATTGGTATTCCTTTAGCAGCATCATCTACATTCTCTTGATTACATGTTTATCATTTTCTTTTTGAATACTGAGATCATCTCCAATTCTTCCTAAACATCACTAATTCCATGTTTCTAAGTAATATCAGTTCTACTCTTAATTGTCTTTGATGTGAATTTTAAGCCTGATGCCACATTTTTGCTTTTCTGAAAGTCCTTGTGGCCTTATTTAATCTTAACCTGCTCCCTCCTTAAACCTTTATGCTCATCGATGCTATGATTGGAGGCACTTTATTGTAGAAGACAAATGATTTTCTAGAATTTTCTTATTTCTATTACAGATAATTTTTAGAAGTCTAAGCCTTAAGGAAGATATTTTCATTCCCTTGGGGGGGGGGGCGTATATAGGGGTTAGGAGAGAGTGATTACTTTCATTTTTGGAAATAAGGTCCTTTAGGGATGTGATTGATCCTTCCTAGAACAAGGTATGATTATGGTTTACCCAGTCTCTATGCTTGCTAATTCTTCTTCCTAGAGTATGTCCATTGTGGGGAAAGGATAAATGAAATGGCTATCTCAGAGCTTACATATGGATTGGAGATCCTAGCATAATTACTTGAGCAGGTTGGTATCAAGTGTCAAATCAGCTGGATAGATCACATATCCCTACAGTTTGGTTCTCTGACCCTATGTACCAGTGGATATATGTAAAAATCTACCAATTGTCAATGAATTCTTCATGTCTGTCCTAACAAATTATGCTGCACTCATGAGTTTTATAGCTCCCAGTATGTATATTGTGGCAGTGACAATGCTTCTTTCCCCCCATACCTTCTGCTTATACTAATTTTTAGGAATGGTAATTTGGCTATCTCCTAAAGTAGTAAAAATGTAGAAGAGTAGGTGCTGATGTTATGATGAAGCCTTTATTTCTGCTGCAAGATAAAATGCCTTAAAAATTAGCTGCTTAAAACGAAAACTACTTATTCAATGATGATTTGATGATTTTATGGGTTAACGAGATGAGCCAGGCTTAGCCAGATCGTTCTACTGGTCTCAGGCAGACCTCACTCAAGCAGCTCTGACAGTTGGGGATCACTGGCTTCCCTCAAATGTCTGGCAGTTGAGTGCTTAGTCACGTGTTTCTCATCATCCAGCTGGATAACTTGGGTTTGGCCACGTGAGAATTGGTTACAAGGATACCACAAGCAGTAAGACAAAGGGCGAGCTCTAATGTGCACTTTCCTTTTCAAGTCTTAACATCATATTTGCCACTGTCCCATTGGTCAAAGCAAATCTCATAGCCAAGACCCAAGGTTGGTGTGGGAGGGACTATTCACGAGCAGACAGAGAAAAGGGAACCTTTTTTTTTGAGACAGAGTCTCACTATGTCATCCTCGGTAGAGTGCCATGGTGTCACAGCTCACAATAACCTCAAACTCTTGGGCTTAAGTGATTCTCTTCCCTCAGCCTCCCAAGTAGCTGGGGTGACAGGCGCCTGCCAAAACATTGCAGTTTGTCATTGTTGTTTAGCAGGCCCAGGCCGGGTTTGAACCCACCAGCCTCGATGTATGTGGCTAGTGCTGTAACTGCTGTGATACGGGCACTGAGCCAGAAAAGGGAATCATTTTATAAACAGTCTATCACAGAGACCTTACTTCCTTCTTGTTCAGTTTTGAAGAAATATAAGACTCTTAAAAAGCAAAAGTACTACAAAATATAAAGCAAGGCCAGGCATGGTGGCTCACGCCTGTAATCCTACCATTCTGGAAGGTGGAGGTGGGTGGATTGCCTGAGTTTACAAGTTCAAGACCAGCCTGAGCCAGAGTGAGACCTTGTCTCAGAATAGCTGGGCATAGTGGCAGGTGCCTGTAGTACCAGCTACTTGGGAGGCTAAGGCAAGAGAATCATTTGAGCCCAAGAGTTTGAGGTTGCTGTGAGCTATGACACTATGGCACTCTACTGAGGGTGACAAAGTAAAACTCTGTCTCAATTTAAAAAAAAAAAAAAAAAAAGGAACTTCCTGGGCCTTGTGCACGCGGAAGGAGTCACCTGGACCTTAGGAAGCTGCAGGTGGATAACAAAAGTCAGACAATGGCCAAGAACAAATTAAGAAGGCAGAGGTCCAGAAATGTATTTCACATATCCAGCCAAAAAAATTTGAAGGCTAAAAACAAAGCAAAACCAATTACCACTAATCTTATGAAGATGAACATTATGAATGATGAAAAAGTTAACAGAATGAATAAAGCTTTTGTAAATATATAAAAGGAACTTGAGCACTTCTCAATAGGCCTTTCCCTTGAACCTGTACAGAAAGAATTGATTCCTTAGCATCATGGAAGTGGACTAATGTTGATGAAGCTACAAGACTAATGGCTCAGTTATAATACAGGGGTGATGCCTCTAAATCCCCCGAAAAGACCAATAAATTAAATGGTTTGTACAAAAAAAAGTTACATGACATCAATGAAAGGTAAACCTTTGTAGACAAAATTAAAGAGTGAAAAAAATCTGCAGTTCTGTACTAGATGTTAAGACAATGGATAAGAAAGCAGATATTTTCTTACCTGAAACTTTCAGGCAGACATTACAAAGAGCTAGTAACTGCATTTTTAAAAGTCCATTTCAAGTACCACAATAGCAGAAATTCATTTCAGATTACAGAAACAGATTAACTATAGACAACAGTTTCCCACATTTATTACAAGTTTTCATCTTTTTTGTCCCCATGGATCTCTAATGAAAGGTTGAATTAGGAAGATAGATCTCATCAGACATTTTAAAATAAAAGTTGCTGCCAAAATCTTTTAAACACTCTTATGAAGCAGCTGCTGTGAGGAAGACTACCCTATGATAAAAGAGCATTTGTTGACAACATCAACTGTGTGACAACTGACAAGTACTGGGTGCTTCTTTAAAGATACTATGTAGATACTATGTAAAACCTTTAGCACAGTGGTTATGTCACCAGCCACATGCGTGGGAGGCCAGTTAACCAACAATGAGGACTACAACAAAAAAACAGTTGGGCGTGTGGCAGGCACCTGAAGCCCCAGCTACTTGGGAGGCTGAGGCAAGAGACTCCCACTTGAGCCCAAGAGTTTGAGGTTGCTGTAAGCTGTGACGCCATGGCACTCTACCGAGGGCAACATAGTCAAGACTCTGTCTCAAAAAAATAAAATAAAATAAGGACACTATGTAAAACCTTTAGGCAAAGTTCCAAGTAAGTTTTTAAGTTTGAGTTTCCAAAACTGAAAAATTTAACAAATCTCAGTAATATATCCTGTTAAGGGAGAAAACAGAACAAGAACCCAGCATTTTATTCCAAATGTGTAATTTCAGGTGTTCGGTAGAAAGTGGCAAGGAATTTGTACGAGGGCTAAAAGTACAGCGAAGGTGACCTAAAAAGGCTAAGGCCATGTTGCTAATGGTAAGTTGTAATATACAAGCGTTTTCAGATTGATAGCTATGAACAAAGTGGGGTAAATTCTGTATTTTTTCTGTAAAAGAATGCATAACATCTGCTACTACAAAGAATCAGTTGAAAGATACCAATTCATTTTTCAAAATAGAACTTTAAAAATGTCCTAAATTTCCTCCTGAATAAGTCTTATGATCACCCTTCTCCCAATGAGACATATCATAGCAACAAATATGCAAACCATTATAATATGATTAGAGTCTAAAATTAACTCAGGTACTTCATAGAGAGTTTAAGATAAATTCCTCTACTACTCAGAGGTTGACTCTGGTTTTAAACTCTGAATATATCATTTAGTCATTATTACAGTGACTAGAAATGGGAAATTAATGGTCCATAGTATTAAATCAAATTAAACCCTGTGAATTACCCCGTACATTAAATGACCTTATTATATTTCACATTTTGCAAAGATACCTATGTTATAAATAGACTGTTCATATTCTTGTTTCCAAGGCTGGAGTGGAAAATAAAAATATGACATTAATTTTTCTTTTTATAAATCTTCAATTTAATCGACAGAAGTCAGGAGACAATGGTAGGAAGAAATGCAGTGGAAATGATTACACGTGATTCTCAGAGATGTTTCGATTTTAACACTGGCATGCCAAAATTCAGGAACTTTCCTGCCACTTTCTATAAACCTACCATTGTTAGTAAACAGAGATCACTGATGCCTGCCTACACCTAAAGTCCAAGTCCAATGGGCACTTTTCAGTCTTATATCAGCACCCCCTATGGCATTATATTGTTCACCACTTCCTTGTCATCTTGTAACTTGGTCTTCCTTCTTTTTTTTTTTTTTTTTTTTTGAGACAGAGTCTCAATTTTTTGCCCTCATAGAGTGCCGTAGCGTCACAGCTCACAGCAACCTCAAACTCTTGGGCTCAAGCGAATCTCTGGCCTTAGCTTCCTGGGTAGCTGGGACTATAGGCACCTGCCACAACACCTGGCTATTTTTAGAGATAAGGTCTTGCTCTTGCTCAGGCTTGTCTCAAACCTGTGAGCTCAGGCAATCCACCCTCTTCAGCCTCCCAGAGTGCTAGGATTACAGGAGTGAGCCACCACGCCCAGCCAACGTCTTCTTTCTGTTTTTATAACTCCTTTCCCTGGTTTTCTCTCCCCTTGGTCTGGTCCTTAAATGCTTCCCCAGGGTACATATGTGTATCTGTATGTTTACACATACATATGCATACATGCATACATTAAGAAATATACACACACAAAGGGAATCATGGCCAATAAATTGTAGAGGTGTGATTCAAATTTAAACTTTCTAACCCCTAATCCACATTCTCTCTTTTTAACTGTATGGAATAACAGCCTCAATTGTCTACATTAGTAAAGTGCATTTTGGGGAGCTCATTCTGTTCCCAGGTGTTAGAATGTTCCTGACCACCACCAAAGCTGTGGTCAAAGGCAAAGGAATAAGCCAACTTCTCTGAATCATAACACACACCATCCCACTCACACTATCTTGTTTACACTAAGAAGACTATACAACAGGGACATCTTTCTTCCAATCCATGCTTCTACGTTCATGCATATACTAGACAAAACTATTTGAGATTTGCAAAGCCCAGTTGAGCAAAGCTGTGGTCAAAGGCAAAGGAATAAGCCAACTTCTCTGAATCATAATGCACACCATCCCACTCACACTATCTTGTTTACAGCGAAAATACTATACAACAGGGACATCTTTTCTTCCCATGCTTCTACGTTCATGCATATACTAGACAAAACTATTTGAGATTTACAAAGCCCAGTTGAGCATTTCCTTGCTTAGCACCAGCATTTTGTTTTTTTTAAACTTTTCAGTACATTGAGTTTTTAAATTTAGGTCTAGGAGTGGATTATCAGTTTGAGGGTATGAACAGGCTCAGGTCAATAGAGCTGAGTGTTTCCCTTAGGAGAGAGTGTATCTTAATGGTGCCACTACATCAACTCCTTTGTTTACTGACAAGCAAGCAAAGCTTTTTCATGAGAGAGAAAAAAATGCGCAAGAGCTTGCTTTGACTGAAGGAAAGCACCCTATTTATTTCTGAATCGTGCCCCTATCTCCTGCCCAGTGCCTAGAATAGTACTGGCACACAGAAGGTACTCAGCACACTGTTCCACTGCTAATGACGGCTTAGGACGTTGAATAACTTTGAATAATCGCTCCTAGTTTGATTTAGATATGTCAAGTCAAATAAAGCTCCATCTCTTCTTCCCGTGAACCAGCTCCAAAGGAGTCATAAAATTGTCACCTTTAAACACAGAGCTATTAATAACTTTATCTTCCAATGGTTGATCATAAAAAAAAAAAAAAAAGGTTGCCAAATTTAAAATTCCATGTCCCCTTCAGGGTTTTGGAGCCTTGCTTGTGCTAATATCTTGTAGATAAGGTAATACTGATGGGAGCTCTACAATATGGATTCCCTGAGAATCAAGAGAACAAGTGGACCGGACATGGTAGCTCACACCTATAATCTTAGCAGTCTGGGAGGCCAAGGCAGGAGGATCCCTTTAGCTCAGGAGTTCAAGACCAGCCTGAGCAAGAGCAAGACCTTAAGATAAATCAGCAGGGGTGTGGTGCCGGGCACCTGTAGTACCAGCTACTTTGGAGGCAGAGGCAGGAGGATTGCTTGAGCTCAGAAGTTTAAGACCAGCCTGGGGAAGAGCAAGAGCTTAAGATAAACCATCTGAGGTATGATGCTGGGCACCTGTAGTTCTAGCTACTATGGAGGCTGAGGCAGAAGGGTCACTTGAGCCCAAGAGTCTGAGGTTGCTGTGAGCTAGGCTGACACCACTGTACCCTAGCCTGGGCAACAGAGTGAGACGCTCTCTCCAGAAAAAGAGAGAGAGAGAGAGAACAAGTACAAGAAGCCAGGAAGTAACCGAGACCACTGATGCATGCCATGATGCCCAGCTAATTTTTATTTTAATTTTTTTGTATACACAGGATCTTGCTAGGTTGCTCACACTGGTGTGGAACTCTAGCCTCAAGTGCTTCTCCCACCTTGGCCTCTCAGTGTGCTGGGATTACAGGAATGCACCACTGTGCCCAGCTGGCTTTAATCTGTAGAACCAAAACAGTAAACACTAATGAGCTTGTTTTGAGGATTTAATGAACCCTTCAGAGTTCTTAACATATCCTTTTTATTTTCTTGCTCTACATTCCAACTGGAAGATCTCCAAAATTAATGACAAATACCCTTCCCCTAACCAATCCCCAATCTAGCTTTACAAGTAATTTAAAAGTGAAAGATGCCCTCCCTATGTTTCTAACCAAACCTGATGATTAAGATCTTAGAAGGAGCTAACTTTTAAGACCAGGTTATATTGACTTTTCATAGTTAAAAACAACTATTAAGAAATACACTGATCTATATTATTGTTTACTATTTTGGTACAGCATTTAAATAGCGATTGGAAAATGGTGACAACATAGTTTTGAATCTACTCAGATACCTTCCAAGAACAGAAAGAACCACCACATAACAAAACACAAAACCCGTGGCCATTTTGAGCAAAACTCCATGTTATGGGCTGAATTGTTTATCCCTAAATTTCATATGCTGAAGTGGGATAACCCCCATTATCCCATAATGTGGCTGTATTTATATTTAGGGACTTTAAAGAGGTAATTAAGTTAAAAGGAGGTCTTAAGGGTAGATCTTACTACAGGGGCAGAGAACCTGCAGCCTTAAGGTCGAGTGCGGCCTTCTAGGTCCTTAATGCAGCCTTTTGACTGAATCCAAATTTTAGAGAACAAATCCTGTATTTTATTTATTTATTTATTTATTTATTTATTTATTTATTTATTGAGACAGAGTCTTACTTTGTCACCCTTAATAGAGTGCTGTGGCGGTGGAGCTCTCAGCAACCTCAAACTCCTAGGCTTAAGCAATTCTCTTGCCTCAGCCTCCCAAGTAGCTGGGAGTACGGGCACCTGCCACAATGCCCGGCTATTTTTACAGACAAGGTCTCGCTCTGGCTGAGGCTGGTCTCGAACCTGTGAACACAGGCAATCCACACATCTCGGCCTCCCAAGTGCTGGGATTACAGGCATGAGCCACCGCGCCCAGCCACAAATCCTTTTATTTTTATTAATACATTATGGTTAGTCTTTTATATTTTTACTTATTTTTAAGGTGAATGTATTTATTTGTTTATTTATTTTTCTGGAGACAAAGTTTTACTTTGTTGCCCTCAGTAGAATGTTGTGGCATCATAGCTCACAGCAACCTCCAACTCTTGGGCTCAAGTGATCCTCTTGCCTCAGACTCCCAAGTAGCTAGGCCTACTAGCACCTGCCTCACATGCCCAGCTAATTTTTTGGACACAGAGTATAGCTCTTGCTCAGGATGGTCTTGAACTCCTAACCTCTGGCAATCCACCAAGCTTGGTCTCCCAGTGCTAGGATAACAGGTGTGAGCTACCATACCCAGCCCAAAGTGAATGTATTTAAAATACCAAAGAATAAAATAAGTTTCAAAGAAATAATTCTCCCAGAACGACTGGCACAATTAGAACATTAGGGAGCCATAAGGGCCAAATTGATGGCTGCTACATTCATGATTTAATTCTAACTTTCCCCACCCAACTGGCACCACTACTGCACAAGGCTGGTTGGCGAGAGTTTACCAGAGCTGAGAAGGCCAGTGCTTTTGACAACAGTGCTCTATGTTTGTTTGAAGTGGAATTTGTGAGCATTGCACCAGCTTGAAAGTATTTTTTAATTGCTTAACAGCCCATCATGTCAAAAAAGATCAAGAGAACATTGAAGGAAGAAAACAGATTTTTAAATGAAAATTGGGAATTGCAATGTTATCTTGTTTCTGCTGAAGATGATCTGCTTGCTTTGTGATACTGCAATATCAACACTAAAGAAATTCAATGCTCATCGGCATTATAACACTAATGAGGACAAGAAATATGTTAAATTAGAGAGGCACTAAAGGTTGCATTGCAGAAGATGAAAAGCAAAAGCAAAGACAACACCTTCAAGCAGCAGTAAAACCTGGAAATAATGCCAATGAAGCAACCTTTTTTTAAATTTCAAAATATTACAGGGGTACAAATGCTTTTGGTTACATGGATTACTGTTGTAATGCTTGAGTCAGGGTTATAAGTATGTCCGTTCCCCAGATAATGTTCATTGTACCCATAGGCAGGTTTTTGACCTTTCTCTCTTCCCCCCCTCCTTTATTTACTTCCCTCTGTGCACATGTGTGCTCACTGGTTAATTCTAATTTAATAGTGAGTACATGTGGAGTTTGTTTTACCATTCTCTACATCACTGACTTTCAACCAGGTATGCTACAGCACTCTGGTGTGCTGTGAGAAGATCGTAAGTGTGTCGCAAAATTATTAAAGATTGTTAATTAAATCATTTTCAAAAGAAGTTCAAAGCACAGTAAGTATACTTTTTTTTTTTTTTGAGACAGAGTCTGACTATGTCACCCTGGATAGAGTGCTGTGCCATCACAGCTCACAGCAACCTCAAATTCTTGGTCTTAAGCAATTCTCTTGCCTCAGCCTCCTAAGTAGCTGGGACTACAGGCACCCGCCACAACACCCAGCTATTTTGTTGTTGTTGACATTGTTGTCATTGTTGTTAGGAAAGCCTGGGCTGGATTTGAACCTGCCAGCTCTGGTGTATGTGGCTGGCGCCCGAGTCACTGAGCTACAGGTGCTGAGCCAGAATATTCTTTTTTTTTTTTTTTTTTTTACTTTTTTAGTTACCATAATTCAAGGGTGCCATGGAAGTTTAACTATAAATTCAAGTATGCTGTGAGATAAAAAAAAAAAAGGTTGAAAAACATTGCTCTAGATACTTCACGTAGGATAATAGTCTCCAGTTTCATCCAAATTACTGTAAAAGGTATCAGCTCATCTTTTTTCGCAGCTGAGTAGTATTCCACGGCATAAAAACACCACATTTTGCTAATCCACTCATGAGTTGATGGATACTTGTGTTGATTTCCACAGCTTTGCAATTGTGAATTACGTTATAATAAATATTTGAGGGCAGGTGTCTTTTTGATAAAAATGACTTCTTTTCCTTTAGGTAAATACCTAGGAATAGGATTGCTGTAACAAACAGTAGGTCTATTTTTAGTTCTTTGAGGAATCTCTATATGTTTTCTATAGAGGTTACTAATTTGCAGTCCCACCAAAAGTATATAGACAAACCTTTCTGCATCCATGCTAGCATCTGTTGTTTCTGGAGTCTTTAATGAAAGCCAGTCCAACCGGGGTAAAGTGATTTCTCACTGTGGCTTTAATTTGCATTTCCCTGATGATTAGTGATATTGAACATTTTTCCTTATGTTTATTGGCAATCTGTGTATCTTCTTTTGAAAAGCTTCTGTTCATGTGTTTTTCTCACTTTTTAATGGGGATGCTTGATTTTTTCTTGCTGATGAGCTTATTTTGCAGATTTTGATTTTTAACCATTCATGAGATATATACCTTTCAAATATTTTCTCCCACTCTGTAGGTTGCCTATTTGCTCTGTTGAATACTTCCTTAGCTGTGCAGAAGCTTTATAAGTCCCATTTATTTATTTTTAGTTGTTGCTATGATTGCCATTAGGGTCTTCTTCATAAATTCTTTGGCTAGACCAATATCTAGAAGTTTCTTGAATATTTTCTTCTAGAATTACAATGATTTCATGCCATACATTTAAGTCTTTTATCCATCTTGAATTAATTTTTCTGAGTGTTGAGAGATGTGGATCCCATTTCATTCTTCTGAATGTGGCTATCCAGTCTTCCCACTATCATCTATTGAATAGGGCTTCTTTTCCCCAGCGTATACTATTGTCTGCTTTGTGAAAAATCAGTTGGCTGAATGTGGATGGTTTCATATCTGGGTTCTTTATTCTGTTCCCTTGCTCTGTGTTTCAATTTTTGAACCAATACAATATTGCATACTTGTAGTAAAATTTAAACTCTGGTAATGTGATGCCTCCAGATTTGTTCTTTTTGCTTAAGATCCCTTTGGCTATTTGTGCTCTTTTGTGGTTACAAGCTAAGCACAGAATTATTGTCTTGGGATCTGTAAAATATGACTTCGGTATTTTGATGGTGATTGCACTGAATCTGTAAATCACTTTGGGTAGTATGAATATTTTAACAATGTTCATTCTACCAATCAACAAGCATGATGTATTTTTCCATTTGTTTGAGTCATCTGTGATTTCATTCCTCCATGTTTAATAGTTCTCTTTGTAGAGATCTTTCACCTTCCTTACGTATATTCCTAGGTATTTTATTTTCTTTGCAGGTATTATGAGTGGTATTGAGTTTCTGACTTGACTCCCCGCTTGTTACTGGTATATACCAGTGATTTTCAACCACTGTGTGTTTTAAAAGGATTTCAATGATTTTCAACACATTGTGTGTTTTTAAAGGACCTTAGGTGTGCTACAAAAATTTTTAAAGATCATTAATTAAATTATTTTGGGGGTAGCACCCATAGCTTAGTAGGTAGGGCGCTGGCCACATACACAGAGGCAGGTGGGTTCAAACCCAGCCCGGGCCAGCTAAAAACAACAATGACAACTGCAATAAAAAAAAAAAATAGCCGGGCATTGTGACGGGTACCTGTAGTCTCAGCTACTTGGGAGGCTGAGGCAAGAGAATCACTTAAGCCCAAGAGTATGAGGTTGCTGTGAGCTGAGATGCCAGGGCAATCTACTGAGGGTGACATACGGAGACTCTGTCACAAAAAAAAAAAAAAAAAAATTATTTTTGAAATAAATTCAAGGTGCAATAAGTATATTCTTTTTTTTACTATCTTTTTTGATCAACATAATTTAAGTGTGCCATGTTAAGTTTAACTGTAAGTTCAGTGTGTTGTGAAATAAAAAAGGTTGAAAAACACTGGTATAGGCCAGTGCAGTGGCTCACACCTATAATCCCAGGACTCTGGGAGCCAAGATGGTCGATCACTTGAGGTCAGGAGTTTGAGACCAGCCTAAGAAAAAGAGACCCTCTCTCTATTGGGCGAAAAAACAAACAAACAAACAAAAATGCCAAGCACTGTGGTGGGTACCTATAGTCCCAACTACTTGGGAGGCTGAGGCAGAAGGATTGATTAAACCAAGGAGTTTGAGGTTGCTGTGAGCTATAATACCATAGCACTCTACCCAGGGTGACAGAATGCAAAGCTGTCTCAAAAAAGAAAAACATGAGACTCGGATTAAAGATGGCGGCTGAGTAACAGCTTCCCTGTAACTGGGCCTGGCGAATCTGGGGAGACAAGACTCCAGACATCTCTGGCCGGTGGGACCTGCCTACAATCATCCCTTTGAGGACACAGAGAGCCAGCA
>CAUYPK010087093.1:0-42607 GCA_963574355.1 Loris lydekkerianus | reverse complement strand
TTGAAGAGAAACTTCTCTGAAGAAGACAGGTGCATGGCCTATAGACACATGAAAAAAATTCTCATCATCCTTAACCATCAGAGAAATGCAAATCAAAACTACTTTGAGATATCATCTAACTCCAGTAAGATTAGCCCACATCACAGAATCCCCAAATCAGAGATGTTGGCACAGATGTGGAGAAAAGGGAACACTTCTACACTGCTGGTGGGAATGCAAACTAATACGGCCCTTTTGGAAAGATGTTTGGAGAATACTTATAGCTCTAAAAATGGATCTGCCATTCGAACCTATAATTCCTCTACTAGGTATATACCCAGAAGACCAAAAGTCACATTATAACAAAGATATTTGTACCAGAATGTTTATTGCAGCCCAATTCATAATTGCTAAGTCATGGAAAAAAACCCCAGTGCCCATTGACTCATGAATGGATAAATAAATTGTGGTATTTGTACACCATGGAATATTAAGCAGCCATAAAGAAAGATGGAGACTATACCTCTTTCATATTTACATGGATGGAGCTGGATAATATTCTTCTTAGCAAGGTATCCCAAGAATGGAAGAAAAAGTACCCAATGTTCTCAGCCCTAATATGAAACTAATTTATAGCTTTCATACGAAGGCTATAACCCTATCTCAGTACAAGAATATGGGGGCTAGGGAGGGGAAGGGAGGGGTGGAGGGGTGGAGGGAGTGTGATTGGTGGATCCACACCTAGGGTGAATCTTGGAAGGGTGCAGGTGAAGTTTACTAAGTGTAGAGTATAAGGGTTTGAACACAATAATGAAGAAAACACCATGAAGGCTATGTTAACCAGTTCAGTGAAAATATTTCAGACTGTATATGGAACCAGCACATTGTACGTCATGATTGCATTATTGTACACAGCTGTGCTTTAATAAAAAAAAAAAAAAGCATTAAAAAAACCTACTTTGAGATATCATCTAACTCCAGGAAGAGTAGAGAAAACATCTCCAGTAAAATCAAAGAGATGTTGGCATGGATGTGGAGAAAAGGGAACGCTTCTACACTGCTGGTGGGAATGCAAACTAATACGTTCCTTTTGGAAAGATGTTTGGAGAATACTTAGGGGTCTAAAAATAGACCTGCCATTCGATCCTATAATTCCTTTACTAGGTATATACCCAGAAGACCAAAAATTACATTATAACAAAGATATTTCTACCAGAATGTTTATTGCAGCCCAGTTCATAAGTGCTAAGTCATGGAAGAAGCCCGAGTGCCCATCGACCCACGAATGGATTAATAAATTGTGGTATATGTACAACATGGAATATTATGCAGCCTTAAAGAAAGATGGAGACTTTATCTCTTTCATGTTTACATGGATGGAGCTGGAACATATTCTCCTTAGCATCTCAAGATGGAAGAAAGTGTATCCAATGTACTCATCCCTACTATGAAACCAGGTTATAGCTTTCATATGAAATATGAATATAGTCTAAGAATATAGCCCAAGAATATGAAGAAAGGGGATAGGGAAGGGAAGGGAGCAGGTAGGATTGGTGGGACCACACCTAGGTGCATCTTACAAGGGTACATGTGAAATTTACTAGGTGTAGAATATAAATGTCTTAACATAATACACTAGGTGTAGAATATAAATGTCTTAACATAATAACTAAGAAAATGCCAGGAAGGCTATGTTAACAGGTGTGATGAAAATATTTCAAATTGTATATAAAACCAGCATATTGTACCCCATGACTGCATTAATGTACACAGCTATGATTTAATTAAAAAATCTTATCAAAAAAAAAAAGAAAAAAAAGAAAGAGGAAAGATGGTCTTAGGTCACACATAAAAGAAATAATCTCCAGACAGCACAGCATTTGTGAACTTTTGGAATGAAAGCAGCATTAAGACACTTAAAGTAATCATGAGACATGTAGAAGCATTTTCCAAGCCAATACTCAAGGCAAACACACTGTATAGTTAAGAGAGCTCAAAACAACAAATTCATTAGGGATTCCTAAAACCAAGCATCAGACTTTCATGAGTACTATATGGTAAAGAATACTCCATTTTTTAGTGACACCTTAAAAAACAACACATCTTTTTGGAAATGATTTTGGAAATGATTCATAATTTACATTAGCAAGGAGAGGCTTTTGAGTAATCACCACTGTCCCAAAGACACTTGGGCCTAATGACCATTACCCACCTTTTATCGAAAGTCTCAAGAATCCAAATGTCCCTGGTGAAAATTCACATGTGATGACTGTGATAGGCTGCACAGTATTTTACATTTTCTCTCTTCAGGTATTCTATGAAATCTTCCCAGCACTTACAGGCAGCATTTGACTTCAGAGGACGAAGTGACTACGATAAATAAGAAGACCCTTATTCCTCCCTTGTTCCTATTGGAGAGAATGTCAGAAAAGTGAAAATACCAGGGAAGCACAGTTAGAGAAAGAAAGATACAGAGAAGAGCTGCTATTCCAACTGCATAAATGTTCTGGTTAGATAGTTAAGAAAGGAATAGCCAGCCAGATCCTGCCACTGCAGTCCAGAAAGATAGTAAGTGAAGACAGGGAGGGAAGTCGAGATGGAGCTTTGGCATGTGTGTGGTTAACCTGCATACAGTGATTTAGATATCTACAGGATGTATCCATTAAGAGACTTTTTATTTATAAAACCCAATTTAAACTGGTTTAGGCAAAATAATTTATTATTAATAGCTCATATAACAGGAAGATCCAAGAAAATATTTTGGGCTTCAGATATAACAGGAGTTCAGAAGTTCAAATGATGTCATTGAAACCAAAACACTCACTTTTCTCTTCTAGCTTGCTATCCAATTGCTAGGCACAAATGTTGGGGTTTTTTATTTTAATCTTCAGATAAAAATGTTATTTATTTATTTTTATTTCAAATTAGTATGAGGGTAAAATTTTTAGGTTGCATTGTTCTCACTTCCAAGGTAAAGCTCAAGCTGTAGTTGAGCCCTTCACCCAGGGGATGTGCTGAACACCCTCACATTGTGCACTTCAGGTGAGATTCCACCAGTCATCCTTTCCCTCCTCCTTTCCTCTCTGTCCTCTCCCCTCCCCTTTGCTAGGCCATATTTGTGTTTTACCATTCATATGGGTATGTAATTGTTTATATATGAGTTTCATATTAATATTGAATATATTGGACACATTTTTTTCATTCTTGAGATACTTTTCTAAGAAGAATGTGTTTCAACTCCATCCAGGTAAACATAGAAGATGTGAAGTCTCCATCTTTTCTTGTGACTGACTAGTACTCAATGGTATACATATGCCACAGTTTGTTAATCCATTCATGGGTTGATGGGCATTTGGGTTGCTTCCACAACTTGGAAATTATGAATAGAACTGCAATAAATGGTCTTGTGTAAATGTCTTTGTGGTAAAATGATTTTGGTTCTTTGGGGTAGATACCCAGTAATGGGATTGTAGGATCAAATGGAAGATCAACTTTTAGTTCTTTGAGAATTGTCCATACTTCTTTCCATAAAAGCTGTATTACTTTGCAATCCCACCACCAGTGCAAAAATATTCTTTTCTCTCCACATCCATGCTAGCATCTGTGGATTTTGGACTTTGTGGTGTGGGCTATTATCACTGGCAATAGGAGAAATTTCAGAGTGGTCTTTATTTGCATTTCTCTGATGGTTAAAGATGATGAGCATTTTTTCATGTGTTTGTTGGCCATTCATCTGTTATCTTCAGAGAAGTTTCTGTTTAAGTCTCTTGCCCACTTATAAAACGGGATTGTTTGCTCTTTTCTTGTTGATTAATTTGAGTTCTCTGTAGATTCAAGTTATCAGCCCTTTGTCAGATTCATAGCATGCAAATACTTTTTCCCATTTCAAAGGCTGTCCATTTGTTTTTAGATGTAGTACTCTTAGCTGTGCAGAAGCTTTTCAGGTTGATCAAATCCCATTTATATATTTTTGGTGAGGCTGCAAATGCTGGTGGGGGAGGTACTCTTCATAAAATCCTTTCCTAGCCCAATATTATCAAGAGTTTTCCCCACACTCCCTTCTAGAAAAGAATCTCTATTAAATAAATGATGCTGGGAGAACCAGCTACTTATACATAGAAGACTAAAACTGAAGCCACACCTCTCACCATTGATAAACATTGATTCTCGCTGGATAAAATTTAAACTTAAGACATGAAACAAGACAAATTCAAAAAAATGTTGGGTTTTAATAGCTTCAGGCATTCTCTTGTGGTAGCAAGATATTTAATTCTGATAGAAATAAGGATTCCAGGATTTTCAGGAAGTGATTCATCGTGTCTCTGTGGCTCTGATTGGATGCCAGGAGCAAGCCTAAAACGATCACTGTGACTAGAAGAAAGTGATACTCAGGTTACAGCTCCGTCAAAGAAAATACCTGAGAATATCTGGGCGAGACATCCAGATATTTAAAGGGGTGCCAGGAAGAACATCACACTGGGCTTCACTAGCACATACAACAATTAAACACTACACTTAGAATGTATATAGAAAAAAGAAGCATTAGAAAGGAAAATTTTAGTGGAAACTTTTTCTTATCTGCCAAGTTTTTAAACGGTAATCCACAATAAAAACAAAATTTCACAGGTTTGCATCCAAACAGATCATCAGCCTTTCTCTTTCATGAGCCCTGAAAATATTTTTATTTAAAAAAAAATATTAACAATGAAGTCTTCATTTGTAGCTCCAAACTGATAGTCATTGTACCATGTATGTAAATTGCTCCACAGATCACTAGGCATTGAGAGGTACTGAACAAGCACATAAATACTTAAATTATATTAAATATATAATAATTAAATAGAAAGCCCTTCTGGAAAGAATTAAGCCCACTGATATCTACTTGATATAACCAATACAGAGAACAGTAATAGAGCCTTTTTATTCAGGACATACATCTTCTATTAATGTCCAACAATCAAAATCCATTAACTTTATTGACAACTTACTCTCACTGAACTCTGTGTTGGATACTGGTTGTTTCATTCATTCATTCCCAGGTCCTTGTGTGCTTTCTTTCATATTGCTGAACTGATGTCCAAGTGAACTTCAATTTTCAAAATCTTTTGCAAGTAGTATTAAAAATTAGATCCTCTCCCCTTGAAGTTGGCTGAATAAAATATCCATCCTCTCCTCCTCCAAGATATCCAGATCTGGTCCCTGAAACCTATGAAAGTTACCTTACATGAAAATAGGGGCTTTTCAGATGTTACTAAATTAAACTGAGATGGGAAGATTAGTCTGGATTATCCACATTGCCTTAAATGTAATCATGCAGACCCTTATGAGTCAGAGACTGGTTTGAGACAAAAGAATAAGGCAGTGTGATGACAGAAACAGGAAAAAGAAGAAGATGCTAAGAGCTGTGAACAAGGAATGGGGATATTCTCCAGAAGCTGAAAAAGAAGTCATCCCTAGAAACTCTGGAGCAAGCATGGCTCTGCTAACACTTGCTTTCATCCTAGTGTAACATATTTAAGATTTCTGGCCTTCAGAACTATGAAAGAACAATGCGTGTTATTTTAAGCCACCAATTTGTGGATTTCTTTTTTTAAGACAGAGTCTTATTCTGTTATCCTAGGTAAAGTTTTGTAATATCATAGTTCATAGCAAACTCAAACTCTTGGGCTCAAAAGATCCTCTTGCCATAGCCTCCCAAGTAGCTGGGACTACAGGTGCCCACACAATGCCTGACTAGTTTTTCTATTTTTAGTAAAAACAGGGTATCACTCTTGCTCGGGTGGGTCTCACACTCCTGAGCTCAAGCAATACACCTGCTTCCGCCTCCCAGAGTGCTAGGATTATAGGCTTAAGACATCACAACCAGCCTTTGTGGAAATCTGTTACAATAGCCACAAGAAATGAATACATCCCTTCTCTGTGAAGGGCTTTCACATGAAATTTGAAAGAAAGAGAATCTAAGCCACCATTATTCTTTCACAACAATGTGCAGCCAGAGGGGATTTTGCAGGGATTTTGCTGGGATTTCTCCAATGACCCAACCCCTTTCATGCTGACGGCACCTGAGTTCATTGGCAGTGGGTATCTGCAATTTCTGCAAATTTCTGGTTTCCTGACACCTACTAATAACTCTCCATGACTTCTGCCACACTTTCAGCTCTCCAAACTGACTTTAAGCTCCTAAATTTAAGTCTCACCTGTTTGAAACACCTAGAGTTCTGTTTTCCTGACCCAATGTTAACTAATAAAATCCACATACTAAATATCTAGTGGCTCAGTTACAGTGAATATATATATATATATATATATATACTTTTTTTTTTTTTTTTTTTTTTTTTTTGCCAGAACTGGGTTTGAACCCGCCACCCCACCTCTGGCATGTGGGGCTGGAGCCCTACTCCTATGAGCCACAGGTGCCGCCCGTAAAAATATTTTATTTGGAAAACTTCACAACTTTCTCATTTCCATAATTGAGAGTTATGAAAGAGTTAAAGATTTTCCAAAGCAATATAATTAAATGTGCATAAAGAGGAAAATACAGAACAAAATATTTGCTTATTCTCTCATTCATGCAACAAATATTTATTGAGAACCAACTTTCTGAAGATGCAATATACAGTATTAATTTAAAACAATAAATGACAAAACTAGATGTGATTCTCACCAACCCAGATTTAATAGTAAAAGAGGAAGAAAGTCAAATAAATAGGCAATGGAGTATCACATTTTACAAAAAAGTACAAGGTACTAAAATGTATACAAATATAGTGCAATCAAGGAATACTTCTTGGGGGACGTTGCATCCAAGCTAAGATCAAAAGCATAATAGGTGTTACTAAGGCGTTATATAAAAGGCAGCAGAAATAATCCTTTTTTTTTTTTTTTTTTTTATTAAATCATAGCTATGTACATTGGTATGATCATGGGGCATCATACACTAGTTTCACAGACAGGTTGACACGTTTATATCACACTGGTTAACATAACCTTCCTGGCAATTTCACAGTTATTGTGTTGAGACATTTACATTCTACATTTACTAAGTTTCACATATACCATTGTAAGATGCACCACAAATGTATTCTCACCAATCCCCGTCCTTCCCTCCCCTCCCCTCCCTTTCCCCCCTCCCCCTATTCCTAGGTTGCAATTGGGTTACAGCATTCATATGAAAACCCTAAATTAGTTTCATAGTAGGGGTGGGTACATTGGATACTTTTTCTTTCATTCTTGGGATACTTTACTAAGAAAAATATGTTCCAGCTCCATCCATGTAAACACAAAGGAGGTAAAGTCTCCATCTTTCTTTAAGGCTGCATAATATTCCATGGTGTACATATACCACAATTTATTAGTCCATGGATCGATGGGCACTTGGGTTTTTTCCATGACTTAGCAATTGTGAATAGTGCTGCAAACATCCAAATTTACCACATCTGCCATTGGTCCAAGCCCCTACCTTTATAAATTCCCACATGACTCAAGGCATGGCCTCCTTCTCTCCAACTGTACTTATACATAGAAAATCATACAGCATGAAAAAGAAAATGTTATTAAAATGCTACATGTTCTCAAATAAATATATAGAAAGCAGAAGCAATCACTGAAAGGGACAGTTTGCATAAAGCAGAGGACGACCCCACACGTGGAAACTACTTTTTGCTCTCGCTGCTGCTGCTATTGTTGTTACTTGAAATTTATTATTGATCGGTACAGAATGTTAAAAATTTCTGAAAGCAAATGTCTTCATTCAGAATTATGTAATTTACCACAGTCTCTGGCCCTCCTTATTAAACAATCTAAATAGATTGAATACTTTGCACATCCACTTCATTAATCAGGCCTCTCAAAGCATTTCCTTATGAATCCTAGCATAAAGGAAAGCGTACACAGACGAAAGTCATACAAACCTGGTTTTAGATCTCAGTTCAGGACTTATTGCATGTGTAAACTTGAACGAAGTACTCAAACTATCAGAGGTTCTTCATCTGTAAATTGAAGGCAATACCTTCCTTGGGTAGAAATAATGCCTATGAAATGCCCAGCTTGTTAACTAGCTGCTTGCCTCCCTCTGTCATTCCTTTAATTTTCTCTTTTTTCTGTTTCTTTTTTATCTTTTAAGATAGTATAGTATTTAAACATTATGGGCTAGGAACTTAGATATAAATTAAAGCATTTTTTTCCAACTTGATTATGGGCTTATAATCAGCAAAAACTTGACTAGATTTGAAACTTTCTGTCAAAAGGGTAACATAAGTGGAGGCCCTCAGGCCCTTACTTCTTATACACTTGTAGAAAAGTCTTCTCATTTAATATGTCTCTCTTGTTCCAATTATTAATAGCAATAGGAAAAATTGGATTTAAATCAGTAAACCTAATTTTCTAATGTGCTGCTGCCCACTTCAAGTATTAAGTCAAGCTCCAAACAATGATAACATTATATTAAAGTAATAGTAGTAATGGCAGACTATATTATATAAAAATCACATAAAATGAAAATATAATAGGAATTAATTTTCAAAGAACAATGTTTTAAGTGATATTAATTCTTTCATACTTACTATCTACTGAGAATGAAAGGAACTGCTCTCAAATTATCTGATGGATGGGCCTCAGAACAAGCAGTAAGAACTAACACAATTAAGCTTTGAAAAAATTCAAGTAACTGAGCAAATATTTCTACTTAAAAAAAAAAAAATAGATCTATGAGGAAAGAAAAGGAGGATGTCTCTGTCACCTTTTCTCCTTCATAGCAGGGACCCACTTCCAACTCTCATTGGAAGTGTTCTATATTTTCTCTTTGTTCTTCCTAAATAAAATCTCCCTTTGTTACTCTGAAAAAAAAAAAAGGAAGAGAAAGAGGAGAAGGTGGAGGAAGAAGAGATAATAGAGAGAAGGATCAAAAAGACTATGTGGTCTGGGGAATGAACCATTGCACTGAGTGTAGGAGTTGGTGTGCCCATTTACAGGGCCATGCTGATGGACACATCTGCTGTTCAGGTTTCCGGGCCTGATGAGTAGAACTCTGTATGAGTGAATCATCAAGAGATGCATAGAATACTGTGGGAATTTGATGACACTATTAAAAAATGATATAGATATACTTTGCATTTTCACAATCTGTGTTATTTCAGAAACCCTTTTTTTTTTTATCACTCTATATTATGAGAACACAAAAGGCTCTCATAATTTTGTGCCCTGACAAAGGATATGTATGTAAAACACAGTGGAATAAAAATCCAGATATAAGTACATGACTCCTAGCACCCCATTATTGAGTGACATGAAGTTTTATCAATTGTCCATGCATTTTTTTTTTCCCAGCAGTATTTTGTCTGTTGCTTGGGCTACTGTGCAGAGGTGTTATCCTAACTTACTTAAACCTCAAATCCCTGGACTCAAGACTCTTCTACCAAAGTTATCTGAGTAGTTGGGACTATAGGCACACACCACCACCACCAGATAATTTTTTTTATTTTTTGTAGAGTCAGAATCCTGCTGTTGCTCAGGCTAGCCTTAAACTCCTGGCCTCAAATGATCCTACCGCCTTGGCCTCCCAAAGTGCTAGGATTACATGCGTGAGCTACCACACCCAGGCAATTATCCATGTATTTAAAGCTTAGTGATATAGTGTAAACAAATCATAGACATCATAGCTTTTCAGTACCGTGATAATTGTTCTCCAATGTGAGGTTAGGAGAAATAGCAACTTCTTGTGTTCTTCAGAAGCAACTGCTTCAAAGCAAATTGACATGACACATTCATCTCCTGAAATCAGCTAGAAAGCCTTGATAAACAATTAGCACTCTTTTTCCCACATTGGCATTATTAAATATTTTGATTAAGGAAGTCAGGTATATGTGGCAGGTTTTTAGACAACATTAACCCTTCAGTCTTCCAAAAGATATAAATTAATTTTAAAATACATGAGATTAGGGGGACTGTAAAACTACTTTGTATGATACCATAATGGTGGATATATTTATTATAAATCTTTCTAAACCCACAAAATGTACATCAAGTGTTAACCCTAACATAAACTATGGACTCTTGGTGATAATGACATGTCAATGTAGGTTAATCACTTCTAACACCTACCACTCTGCCTGGGCACGTAAATAGTGAGTAGGCTACACATTATGGGAATGGGGCATTTGGGAAATCCTACACCTCCTACCAAATTTTGCTGTGACTCTAAACTGATCTAAAACATAATGTCTATTTTAAATATATATGAGGACACAGCCTTAATCAAATTATATGATTAAGTTTTTGTGATTGTTTCTATTATTTTATGTGACTATCTTTTCCTTAACAGCAAGTACTTCCAGACAGCACAAACTTTGATATATTCATTTTTGCTTTTGTAGCTCCTATCATGATGCTTAGCACATAGAGGATATTCAATATATATTAGCTGGGTGGATGGGTAGGAAGATGAATGGATAGGTAGATGTTCATGGATGAGCTGTGGCAATGACAGGTACTTAGAAATACCCTGGAATCAAGAAAAATGACTTATGTTCTTAATTTCCCAAGCAAACGTTCTTGATCGAAGCATGGAAATTCTTAAGGTATTTTTTTTTAATTGGGGGACAGAGGAGTTTCCGAAGTCCAGACCAACCCACGGAATGTCTTCAAGCCAGTGTGTGAATTTAAATACCAGAATATAAAGCACCAAGATGAAAGGACTAGAATATAGACAGAGTGAGTGTCCAGTCTGTTAAAAAGACAAAAAGTAGAAGAGCAGTTTTATCATGGTTAAGCACAAAGTAACACATATTTAAAATAGGGCTTCTGATTTGAGGCTCCTATCCCACATAAGCTGCCTTCATCAAAAATCTCCAAGCTCATTGCCTCCTATGAAGGGTATATAGGTTTAGTAGTATAATTGTCCTCATGCAGGAGACACATGGTTGAGGTTTGCATCTTAAAAGATGTAGTCTCGCTTCAGCTTGGGAAAATTCTTCCTAGAAGAATAATGTCAGCAGGGAACAAAATGCTTAATATCTGGCACATGAAAAGAAAACATGTATAAATACAATGGCTCTTTAGACCCGATGAATTGAAATCTACATAGCATAAATTTAGGCTTTTCAAGTACAAAATATTAAATTTTATGAAAGGAATAACTGTGTAGGTATTCAGTCTTCACACATGCATGTTTAAATATTCACTGTGACATGGTCACCACCCTAACGTGTAGGTGTCACTTAGATCCATCTTGCTTCATCTTGCTAACTAATCACACCAGAGACAATAAAGGAAGGAAATTATTCTAAAGAACTAATCAAAATATAAAATCCACATGACATTAAAAATGCAAAATTAACACATAAATAGCTATTCTTAGAGTTGGAAAAAAATTGTTCTAAAGATAGTCATTTGCTTCACATTTGAAACAAATCTTACCATGACCATAAGAATGTCAAGAAATGTCTATGACTCTAACAGTAAAAACAATACCATGTTCACATGTAATGAATTGCAAATTAATCAATAAGGTAACTATTTCAATGAATTTATTTCTTATCAACACAAAGTGGGCTTTTCCTCCTGGAGAAGACTGCCCTTCCATCCAGAAACTTTTCATGAGCTCATCATTGTTCATTTGTTTATTTGGTATACAGACACATTTTTAAGAATTATTTCTCTTACTATTGAACATAATCAGTTTTCCTGTTATTTCAATGGTTGAAATATGTCTTCCTGTTTGTAAATGAAGCTCAGAAAAATGACCTTTTCAAGCAAAATTTATAATTTTAGAAATGTAAAACTTAACATTCTTTGGTAATTCAATATTAAAATACATTTAGGTTGATCCATAAAATGCTATATTTCAACTATTCTTTTTTGAATGTGCAATAGAAAAACATTAACGATGCATGTGGTTTAGAAAAATTCATTTATATAGCCGTTTGCCATGTCATGATGTATTTTAAACAAAAGAGGTACAGACAAAGGTATTGATTTTAGGGACTTAACTAAATAAACAGTATGTAAATTGTGTCTTTTTCTATAAAATTAGATCAGGACACACATATTACACTGCCTTTTTCTATAAGAATGACAGCTATTGAATTTGGCAGACATTGGAATTTGGTTAAAGAGTTACAGACCTTTGATCTTTGGATTACAATTAAATGAAACCATTGTAAAAGGACACAAGTGGGCCAGCCAATTTCTCAAGCACATGCAGCAGCCAGGAGGCGTTATCGCTTAGTGCTGTCAAGAAATTCACTCTGCATTCAGTTTCCTCTCTAAGTCTCATGTCTTCTGGTGCACATAGATGATGAGGATGGTGATGGTGCCCTCATTAAAATGCACCATAACACGCGGAGACCACACTTCGCTGTTTTTCCTGTTAGCTTCCACCGAGCATCCATGCTGATCTACTGTACTTCCAAGTAATGGTATAATACCATGGGGTGGTCCTTGGCTCGTTTGTATGTATTTTTCTCAAGATCCTGTGTGGGGTTATTTTTAGAAAGAGTGAAAGAAAAACTACATTTCAGATTCAATTCATTGGCGTTTTTAGGAAAATAAATGCAGGGAAGGAACTTATATTTAGTATTTTCCTACTTCCTAATTTATGGAAATTTTAGTTTTGGTTTTGGGTTTTGGTTTTTCTTTTTCTTTCTTTTTTTTTTTTTGTTTACATTTTTGATAACATTTCCTTAATCACCCTGACCACTAATAAATTGGCTTTAACAATCATACCAAAGGAAACCATTCCCTTCAAGGCTTTGCTTTTGCTTTTTTAAGCTAAATTCTGTAAGTTACAAATAATGTCATTACATCATAATGACAACATTTGATCATCATTTTTAAAAAGAGATTTATTGGTAACTTTTTCATTATGAGTAATTCTTGGTTCCCAAATTCCCTATTAATCCCCATTCTTCTTATATAATCATTACCAATTCTAACAAGAAATACCTAATGCACATATAATAAACAGTGACTTAGCAAGTTTTCTTAATCTAAAATTATATATTCATAGCAACAAATAGGCAAGTTAGATCTCTCTTAGGGGTTTTTATGCAACCTACCAGATCTGTGTTCTTTTTTTTTTTTTTTTTTTAAACCTTCTTTGTTATGTCATTCTGCAGACAGAGCTCAGGCTGTTTCCTGTCACCCACTGGAGCAAACTGCTGAACAGAAAGCACAGTTGGACAGCCCTTAATTAGTGCTACTTGGGATAGTCAGTGTGTGAGCCTGTGTCAGCATCTCACTTAAACAGGAATAGAGCAGTGAGGATCAGCTGACAGTTTGAGATGCAAGACACCAGGTCTTTCACTTCCACCTAGAGTCATACAATGCATGCTGCATGCCTGTGAATGTTATGAGAAATGTTGGAAATAATGTTCTTTATGTAAATTAGAGTCAAATTATTCCATCACGTTTTACAGGGTGTTTATTTCTTTAAGTTATCCAAGTACATGCTCTTCAATCAAAATGTAATGTGCAAAAATAAATAAAAGGCACCTTGTAATAATTTTTCTGATAATTTTTTAATTTTTTAATTTTAGCATAATTATTAGTATTTTCCAAAGAACAGAGAATAGCACTTCATAATTTGTTAAAAGGAGCAATAGAATGCATTTTATTTAAACTCAAATAAATTTGTATTTTATTTTGAATTGGCATTAGATATGCTAAAATGACCATCAATTATCATATTAAAACCTAATATATAACTTAAAAATGCTGGTAAGCGTCATACATCACGTACGATGTAGAGACATATGGCACAGTTCCTGGGTTAAGGGCTCAACTGCAACTTTCCCTAACAAATGCAAACGATGTAACCTAGTTGTACATACCCTTATATTAATCTGAAATTTAAAACAATAAAATAGGGCTTTCTCCAGAAAAATGGAAGCAAAATTTTATTCAAACGTGGCTACACAACTAAGTCCTTAGTCAAACTATGAGTAAGGGGATGCCTTACAAATTTAAAACTTGCCATATCCCATCGACATAAAGGAAAATTACAGCTTAATAAATCTCTTGAGTTATAAAAACTTGAACCTGTAACTCTATTATCTACTTGCACCCCTAAAGTTAAGGTAACTAGCTATTGTGATATCTTATTATAATTCTATCTTTACAGCCCCAAACAAAATTATATAGTTTGGTTCAGCTCTAAGAGGGTGGGATTTTCTTTGTTATAGAGCAGATAGTGTTTAGTCTGGGTGAGAAGCAAGATCAATATATTCTAAACCTATAACTTACTATAAACATAACCTCCTCCCAACATATTTTAAATTAATATTTTTCTAGTAGCTAATAGAGTCCCTTTGGGTTAAATATGGAGAGAGCCTACAATGTGTATTTTCAGAGAGTAAACAGCCACCATTTCCTTTTCCCCCCCATTTATCTGGAAAGTAGCGATTGTACTTTAGATGGGAGACATTTTTAGAAACTGTTTTTGCTTTTTGTTGTTGCAGACCAGAGGCAGAATGGCGTTTCAGGGCTGGTGGCAGTACAAGCTTCTTTATAAGGATGAATGAAGATGAAAAGCAAGACAAATAGAAGCGAATGAGACACTGCTTTATGTGATTCATGATAGCTTGCCATAAGCCTGTTAGCCTCTGCCTGGCTCTTCTCTCTGGGAGAATAATGGATAGTTACAATGTGTATAGTGACATTGTCAAACCATCAGGAATTGCTGATTATAGTGCTAAATATTGATCTCTGCTTCACTCGTGTCAAAATTCTTTCTTCCCTTAATTAGAACTTTCCTAAGCACCATACAAGAACAAACTGAATATATCAGATCTCTGTGAAAGGGAGTGTGATACTGGAATATAATTGTGACCTCTTGTCGTCTCCTTTTCTCTTGAGTTCTGAGATGACTTCAGCTGTCTCTCCTGCCCTTCCCAGTACATGTGATCATCGTGCTCATTTTTCCCAATCTAACCATAGGAAGATTTCTCCAAGACTCTGCTTTTCATCATTCTGAACCACTAGGGTAGTAGTCAGATGGCAGTGAGACTTAAAGTGCCAGAAGGTGCCTTTTTCTATTTGTTTGTTTCATGGTACACCGCACCAGGCAATGACCTGTGGCAACAATGTCATACAAAACGGAGACAGGTTCACCCAATCAAAGGGAGGTTTAAAATTAATACAGATCCCTTCATTGCTTCATACGAGATCTGGGAAGGGCAATTTCAGGGTGCCATAGGCACCCTAGTTATCAGTTACATTCACTTAAAAGGTATTTTTAAGAAACTTTTGTTATGGAAATAATACCTTTTTTAGCTCCAAATTCTACTATCAACTGAAGCAGGGCAAAGCTCCCTACTAATTTGATATTACCATTCAATCAACTTCCATATTCTGTACTCTAGCAGTAATGTAATACAATGAAGGGTTGTGATATATGGTTTCAATTTGCACTGCAAACTGAGCACTTAACTCATTTATCTTAGTTTACCTGTAATATATTGTTATTTTTTAATCATGACACCATCGTACATTTGCTTTTAGTTTGATGTGCTTAATAAAATCAATATTTCATTAAAAGATTCTTAAAAATTGTTTGTTTCAAACACAGAGCCAGACCCATTTAGCAGCGAGTTTCTTAGAAACAACCTCATTCCTGACTCTGCACATAAATGTCTCCATGAGCATCCACCACCCCCACAAACACCTTGCGGGAGGTGGATCTTGGTCTGCAGTAACCTTCCTGATAAATTTACAAGGTCCTTACTCATAATACGTGGTTCAGAGGGGCTATAAATAGCAAATTCCAATTGTGACCTTTTCATAATAAATCTGGAAGAGGATGACGAAGGGAAGGTTAAGCCTCCCCACTTTTTCTTTAAACAATTCAGACGGGATTCTCTATCCCCACACAGAGAAAGCTCCAGGAATTCTGCATGCATGCAGGTTTCTTTCCAGGGCAAGTCACCTGGCTACATTGCACTACAGGTGATCTGCGTCAGTGGTAATGATCAGGTTATCAAAGTTCAGAGAATTAAACTTTAAATTGGGCTGAAAAGCCTAGGACTGCAACGGGAGGTGCCAGCATTTCCAACATTCTGGTACAAAATCGTGACACTGAATGCTCGTTTTAATGTGGCATAGTTTGCAAGTGGAGCTACTTACAAGAGATGTTAACTAATGGCAACCGTCCACTTTTTTTTCTTCTATAGCTTAGGGATGTAGGAAGAAAAATGATCATTGGGCTGCCTGGTTAAAACACACATTACCCATTTTCTTGAAGCTGTTCGGCACACAGAAATAACACTTTTGCGTATTTCTCCCTCCATGTTACACATGAAATATATATTTATCACTATAAATCAATATCTAGCTATCTTCACAGGCTACATTTATGCCCCTTGGAGATAAATGTAGAATATGTAACTGAAACCACTATAACCTCACTGAATAGATATTTAGCTATCGCATAAATACCAGGAGTGTGGTGAAATTTGTTCATTTAAGTAAGTTTGCTCTATTAAGATAATCAAAGAAGAAAGCAATCATCACTGTAACTATATATAATTATTGAATAATGTTCATTCTACTTTAAGATGACAAATTTTGTAAATATCAAAGAATTGATGACTACGATGAGCACATTGACAACTACATGTAGAGCTTTCCATCAAAAACAATTACACATTGAAATGAATAAATTGCCTTCTATCCAGTTGTAATTAGATGGAGCAGGATTTACAAGGGCAGGTGTACAGACTTTATTAGCCAATAGCATCTAAGGACTCCGAGCTGTTCTTTAATATCATCACACTGTTTATCACCTAAAATCTGGAATAAATTAGTCATTCTTCTATCTATAAGAAATATTCATGACAACTCACAGCTGAGGCAGATAAGTTATGATCAATAAAAAGCCTACTAGTCTTTAGTACATATGTCCTTCCCACGAATCTTCACCAAAAGAAGCAATAAATAAGTGGTCCATATGAATAGTACCTTTAAATAAGCAAGTGAGCCTTCTTCAGCAACAAGCAACATTCTCTGGATATCAAAAATAATAACTGGTTTTGCAGCAATACAGCATGGAAACACAGGGGTATAAGATATACTGTACTTTAAGCTCTGTTTGATGAATCTGAGCACAGTTCCTGGGGGATAGATTACTTTAAACCATGCTCTTTTACTTTCTAATCCTGACTTGATTTGATTTGTACTTTAATACAGCTGCCTGGCAATTCAACAGCAAATAGAGACTATTTATGTAATCAGA
This sequence comes from Loris lydekkerianus, assembly GCA_963574355.1. NCBI lineage: Eukaryota > Metazoa > Chordata > Mammalia > Primates > Lorisidae > Loris > Loris lydekkerianus. Next base: position 25,404 of record CAUYPK010087093.1, on the reverse strand, counting down.
TTGTAAGTAGTGGGACAAGAAGAAACTCTCTAGAACCTTTTTGGAAAATAGTTTGTTGTACTTTTTATTTATTGAACAGCAGGGCTCCAGGCTTTCCAGTGCTCATTATAATTGGTTTTCTGCTTGAACTTTCAAAAACTGTCATGTCAATACTCAAACAGAATTTTTTTGCTTACTATATGGCTATGGGCTCTATTTTCTCATGTGCAAGTTGACAAAGTTCTTGTAATACCTTAGAGGCAAAGTTCTAGAGTTTCTTTTGCTATTTAAGAAAAGTGGGACTCAGAGGTCTTTAGTGTATTGCACCTGTATATTTCTCCTTTTGAAATTAAATGCCTTAAACTAAGAAATTGTTTCCTTTTTGGGCTACCCATGCCTATGCGTATGTCTCTACTATTCTGCAGGGAGGAGTTTCTCTGCTTTTGTTTTATTATCCAACAGCACGTTCTTAATTCCACTACCTTGAGGCACCCCCACTTGTAAGAAAGGTGCTTTTTCCACTGATATGTTTATAACCACACTTCATATTCCAATAATCATGTGATAAAGAATTCCTCCTTTCCCTAAAGGTTTATTTCCTATATTGCTGCCAAAAGTACAAACATGAATTTTATCTGCCCCAACCTTTTCCTTTCAGAAACCCCCCAATTCCAACCAGCCACTATACACAATAAGAACCTCAAATAAATTTAAGACAAAGTAAAACGTACGTTCAAAATAGAACAAGTTTTTAAACTCCAGCCCTGGAAATAACCTCTTTTAAGCACCATGAATATTTATATTTTCCAAGAGGTTAGCTCTATCATATTCTTTTTTTTTTTTTAACCAGAGAACGATCTCTATTGTATTGTAGGATTATTTGTAATAATTTTTACGTGGCCAGACCAGAATAATTGCAAGACAAAAGGTTTGTGCTAGAAATTAGTACTCTATATTTCATTTTATTTCTAACACTTTTTCATTTCTACCTATTTAAAACAATTATTTCTTATGAATTATGCAAAGAGTAGGTATTTTAAAATATAGTGCTAAAAATAAATAAAAGACCATTGAATAATACCAAAATTTTAATAACAACTATTAAGATATAAAGACAGCCTTTGCTTCAACTGGAAAATAGAGCATATTGATTCTACCAAATTTCAGATAAAAGTTAATCATTTTAATGTTATCTCTGATTATTTGGTGTTTTCCTTTAAAGATTCTTGAAGGAAGATATTGTGCTATTAAATCAAAGCTTTGCATTTGATTTGGTTCCATATCACTACCATCCTAATTTGCTGTGGTTGTGGTTAAAGTGTAATTATAGATTTGAAACCATTTTTCTCTCAAAACCAACTTAGGTGCTGTAGTTTCAAAATCCAAGTGTCTAGTGACAAAGCAGCCATCCACAAGCACAGGCATGACTTTAAATTCTATCAAAGAAACGCATCTGCAAGGAAAAATATGCATCATTGAAATGCTGTAGCTGCTGATCAAAGCTGCAACCATATTCTCAAACAGGATCTTTATGAAACTGGCTGGGTGATTCTAGCTGCAAGTTACCTTTTAACACTTGCATGGAAAGAAATGGATACCTCCAGGGCTAGGGGGATCCTTCTGCAGTATGAAATACAGTACAAAGGTTCTATCTAGTACCATGCATTTAGAACTTTTCACATTCAGCTTCTAGAAAAGGGTTTCTAGACATTGGTGGGAATGAGGATGTAGCTAAGAATTAAAAAGAAAATGTAATGAGAGTGAAAAATATTTTAGAAGTTCAAAAAATGGAATAATACTTGACAATGCTGACTACTTGAAACAATAATAGATGCCAAGACTCTTCCTGGACTCTATTATTTATTTCAAATATTTAACCGGCATGGATTTGTATATTTATATAATCACATCTGTGAGGATAGTCATGTTTAACAACACACGACTTACAGCTTGATCCTTGAAATAAAAGTTTGCCATGCTATAGTAGAGGTTTAAGGTGAGCATTGGAATCAAATAAAAATATGAAATTCATTAAATTCTTAGAGTAAAACTCATTCCCTGGATCTCATATAAAAAAAAAAAAAAAAAAAAAAAAAAAACTTGCTGTGTTTGGGAGCTTTTTGCTTTCATAATTTTATAACTATGCTATTCCTTGTGTGAGTAAATGTATGATTTCTGTTATGTAAAAACTAAAAACATCTACCTAAATTTTCTGGAAAATGGATTGAAAGATATATGTAGATATTTATTCATATATGAATTAACAAATCTGTTTTGCTGATTATAAGAAAAGAATCCACTTTGTTTTCCTCCTGGAATATATTCTTGTATTTTAAGGAAGTATGACTGTATTATCTTTTCTGTTATCCATTGTATTATCAGACTGAAAATAAAACTGGAATGTTTGTTTCATCACACAAAACAACTGGCTGAGATTTGCTGCCCTTGTCCTCTAAACTCAGAAGACAGACCTGATTCTGTGACTTTAAGTCCCAAAACTACATCAAGGCTACTCTTTTAGTCAACTTGGAAATTTATATACTATACACTAACCCTCCTTTAATATCCTCTCTCTCTTTCCTCTGGGCATTTATTGCTGTTCTTTCTAGTTCAGTAACCAGTGAGCAGAAGGTTCATTAAAACTAATTGAATTGGAAACTTGTCTGCCCTGGGAAATGTTAACTCTTTGTTGTTATCTGTAGGAAATTCCTTTTGTTATGTTCCTTTGAATTGAATTATTGGATCTTAATGTTACAAACACTGTGTTAAAAGTGATTTCCATCTTTTTGATGGCCTAGACAACAATTTTCAGGAAAATGTCCTTATATCAAATTAGATTTTACCAAAATAAAGCAGCATTTTATTCAATGACATACACAGCAATATTGCACACTGTTCAGAAACTGGAACGATGTTGCCCTGTTAAATCTTGTAGTTCTTCTAGTCACAGCTACACTGTCTAGAAAGTGGGGAAAAGAGAGAGAAAGCTTTCTATTGTGGCTAATTCACATTTGGTAAAACAACACAACTACAGATTTGTAAGTCAATGTTAGTGGAATATGGATTATCAAAGAACGTTAACTCCACAATTGCAGCCGTTTTACCCACTTGAACAAATGTCACATGGAAAGATCATAATTATTCTTAATGATATAGGGAAACTCACTTTCACTTGTCATTTGCAATTATTTGGAAATTGGGCTGAAAAAATACATTTGAAAGAATGGTTTAGGAGGGTATGTTTGTGTTCTGGAATTGTTTTGAGCAGGGAAATATTGACAAAATTGGGAACATTTGATAACAGTCGTAAGATTTTTGCCAGCTTTAAAAATCAATTGAAAATAATAGGCAACCTACTGTTGCTAATAAAAGTAAATATTTATGACTGATTTGACTGTGCTTCAATACCAGTCAATCACTTTCTAAAAGATCTTTGCAATTCATTAACCTCTTTTTACTGGTCTTGTCCCTGTTGGTATTAGCCATTAAAAAAGAATAAGGGAGGGGGTTTTGATTTTTCTGTTCTCATCATTCATAGCTTATTTGTTCTTTCCCTTCATTCCCATACATCGCCACTAAATTGATTGTCTGTTTAGTCATATGAATGATAAAGTAGCAGTGCCAGCAAGATTGAAAGCCTCCATTAATTTCTGAGGAAGGTGAGTTGCTCTGTTTCAACCACAACCTACAACAGACGTACTTCTCCCAGGGTCTTCTATCACTAGTAATTCTTCTTGTGATAGAGTCCACATAGCTGTTTGATTTCCCCTTTTCAACTTCTAGGCGAACTTTAAAAAAATGGGTTTTTGTTCATATCATCTTGAAATGGTCTGTCCTTCTCTGCTTAAAGCTTGGCCACAATCTTTATGCACAAAAAACTAACAACTGCAAGTTTTTATTAAAACAACATTGAAAACAATGCTTAACACGTATTTTTTTAGACAAGATGTTATGAAATTTCACTCAATAAGTAATCAGGCCACTCAAAGGTTGATGCTGCATGAAGTGAGAGACATCGTATTTTATTAAAGGAGCTTCCGTGATACTGTTTTAGATTTCTGAGATTGTGTTTAAAAATAATAGCACTACACCTTCCTGGTGTTTCTTTTGTACTTCTTAAAATATTCATAAAATCATAGCGATCGAAAATTATCTATGGCAACTGTGTTTCCTTTCAGAGGTATGCTGTGATGTATTACAGTAGTACTTTAGGTTGCTTTAATTGCCATTGTAAGTACATATTTTGTCACTGAATAACAGACTGAACAGACGTGTAAAACCTGCATAACTTACCAGTGTGTGTAAGTTAAAGCCACCTCTAGGCAGCCTTAAATTATAATCCTCTATGGAGATAAAATTTTTTAACTCTTTCAATGGTACATGTACTTTATCTCCCCCATTTTCTCATGGTACTTTTTTAAAGTAGAAGTTAACATTTGTCCAGCTATAAAGGCTTCCTGTACAGTAGGTATTGTGTTTTTAAAAGAAATAAATTTTAATTGAAATTATTTTATTTATTCCTTTCACTGACTCTGTGAGGTAGATCCTATTATAATTGCAATTTCTCAGATGAGGAAGCTGAGGTTAAATCATTTGTCCAAAATCATATGCATGTTAAGCAGTAAAAACTGAATTTGCTCAATAGCCTAAAACCACACCCCATGTTCTCAATTCTATAGCTCACCTCTGTTGGCTCCCATGTGCAAGGTAGATATATAAGATAAACTTGTAAATTTGCCTGTCTATTCTTTCACCCCATTTCATAATATCCCACAAGGGGAGAGATACCATATTCCTTTTGGACCCCAGCCATGCCTTAGATGATTCTTTGCATATAGTGGCTGCTTTTCAATTAACACTATACAGGGACAAATTTCAGTGATTTAGATTTCTTCAGTTTCTTCGTTTGGAAGGGCTTCAGGCTAGTTTTAGAGAACCATACATACACACACAAAGCACACAAGAGAAGTAATGAGTATGGCACAGCCAACAATAAAGAAATATTAGTAATTTGAAGCCCTGTCCTTGAACCTACCCTGGCTGCCTTTATATTGAGAGTTCTGGGGATGGACCATGGCATAAGATATGGTCTAAAGGTACCAATATCTCTTCATATAAAGTAAAAAGTCTAAGCTATTGATTTCATACACACTGGTATCTTGGTTTCCCACACAGACCCAAATTTCTGATAGCCTCGTCATCAGCCTTTGTATGGAGAGTCAGTACTTTGAAGTTAACTAGAAATAGGAGCATTTTCTATTTTTCTAATCTTAGGTGGTAGAATCCGGTGCTTGGCAGCCTCAAGTTTAGAAACCTCCTTTCCATGGATGGACATTTAGATTCACGCAAGAAGATGAATCTTTTATCCTCAATGACGGATGCATGTAGGATGTTGTCTTTTTATGTTTCCAGTTGAGTACAGCAAACTCCTATCTGCAGCTGCTAACCCCCATCTTCAGATCTAGCATTATAAGATACCCTGGAAGAAAATGGCTCCAGGGGAAGTAAGAGGAGTGTCAGAAACACAAGCACATCCCCCTAGCAGCGAGAATAGAAAGAGAGAAGGTTCCCAAGTCTCTGGCCTTTCTTTGACAGGCTTAAATACTTTTTCTCATTGTATATGCTTGTCTTTTCATATATTATTTATTCCATGAAAGTAAATACTATTTCCTTAGAGTTGGCTTCTGAAAATGGATACCACATTACTCAAAGTTTGAAAATGACACATGTGAGCACAAAAAGGATAAAAAGTTTCTGCAATATAAGTTGCATCCTCTGCCACAGTCATTTGGAAAGAGAAAAGTACACTAAAAAGAAATATAACATAGGCAGGCAACTTGAGCGTTCTGGTTCTCAATTAGGGATTATAACATTAACCAACAGTTTACACGCTATTTTCTTTAGAAAAAAAAAAGTATATCAAAAATGAGCATAAAGCAACCATTAAGTTATAAAAAAAAATCACATAATGTGGTGATAGTTGAATGTTTCCTTTTGAGTTAAATTCTTTCTCACTACTTTAAGAATATACTTTCAATTCTTTATAGAAAATGCTTTAATGCTTATTTTAAGAAAAAAATAATATTTCACATCTAAGAGGAAGTATGTTTACAAAAGTTATGTTTACATTTTAATTATTTTAGCACAAAGATAATTTATTAAGAAATACAGCCACAGATGCATAATTTATGAGTAACAGTTTTTTTCTGAACTAGAAATCTATCATAACTTTCTTTGATAATACCAACAAAATAAACTTGAGCAGAGTAATTCAGCAGGTACTGAAACCTTTGCATTCAGAGCAAGAACAAAGAGAAAGGACACCCAATGCTGTGATGCAAATACGATGACAATAAAAACTTTCATTGAAGTTGCCTATTCCTACGATTTCCTATGTTACCAGTTACACAGAAGAGCTGTAGTTCACTGGCAAGTAGAAGCCTCTGGGAACTGTTTTGCATCAAGCATGATTTTAAAAATTGCTGAGGTTGTGATACTAGCTGCCTTGAGCAACATTTACAACAACTCAGGATTCCTAGGCCAAATGCCTCTGCCTTCCAGTCTCTTCATCCTCGCATGCTGACCCTGAGAAGGTGAACCCACATGCTTATCCCAAGAAACAAGTAACTTTAATTTTCACACGAGCCTACTTTACACTTGTTTCCATGCTCTACAATTTCTGAATTACCGAAGTCTCATTATGCTGGCTTGCAAATTGATGATGTACTTAGCCCTTCTTTCAGATGCTCTGCTCTCGAAGTAGATGCCAATTTTTATTTTCATAGCTTAAAGTTATTTTCAAAATAGCAGTAAGTAACTCATATCACAAAAGCTTTTTTCTGAGTATTTAAAAAAATGAATAATAGAGTATTTATATATTTAAAGATATTTATTTTCTCTTAAAATATTTACATTGATACTTGAATATCTAAAAATGATAGGTGGTTGCAATTTTTGTGACCTATATGTGAACCTAATTCATAATTATTCCCCCAACATTGGTAACTAACCCCGATGCCTTATATTGAAATCACCAAGAGGATTTAAAAGAATATCCTTAAGGAAGTCATCTAACTTCTTTGGATCTTAGTTTTCTTCTCTGAAAATGAACAGGTAGAATAAATGATTTGATCTTTTTAAATCCCTAACAATCTCGACCATTTTGACTTAAGTTTCCAGAGAGAGGGAAGGAAGACAACTTGAGCTACCAAGGGGGTAGGTAAAAAGGGAAGATTTGGAAGGGTCACAGATGACAAAATTCATAATTTGGTGCTAAGGGTTGGCCTGGTAAGCAGTCCTGAGAACTAGTAAATGTTCTTAGCTTATCTTTAAGATTACGAGACAGAGTCAATCAAAAGGATTAATTTTTATAAGTTTGAAGGTCCCTAAAGAGAGCCAGGAAATTCAACCCACTGATCTTGAGACCCCCTGTTGCCCTGTGATGGTATCTGTGTCAGATGAGGGGCCAACTGCGACCTTTCGTGGAGGAATCTTCCCTGCATGCTTCTCTCCCATATCCAGACCTTTGAATTTCAGGAGAAAAGGGACCTCTGGCCTTAAACAGGCCATCTTGAGAGAGCCCAGGCACAGATTTTTGCAGCATGCAGCAACTTCTCACACAAAGAGTAAGCCTCTCGCTTATGGCTTTTTATACATGGCAAAGGCAACATTGGTTTGAAATTTTTACAAAAGAGTAAATGAAAATCTTACCTTTGCTTAATCCTTCTTATCCCTTTCAACTCATAATATGGAAGTAAAGAATCTGGAGTTTGCAAGGTTCACTCAGGAAGTAACAGAAATACAGTAACACATCAATCCATTCATAGATATATTGGAGAAATGTGTATGACCTTTAATGCCTGGGAAGATTTTCGCCAAAGTCAAAGTCATCTAGAATTTATCTTTTAAGTGTATTTCACAAAGGTAATCTTGTTCTCCCACCTCTTTCCTTAACCCACCAGAGACTGCTATTTGGATCAAGTGTTTTTGTCTCTTCCTTTGAGTTCCTGGGGAGGAAAGTATGAACACTGCAATAAAAATTTATGTTCAGGAACTTTCTTTTGTAATAGACTTTGAAGGGTTCTAGATAAATTTCTCCCTCTATTTTTAATGTATTACCCATTTTTATCCTTATAATGAATAGGTAGAATTATTGGATTATTATAAAAGAAAATTTACAAAGTTGTTTTCTTTCATACACTCTGTTATTGGAAATAATTATTAATATTTATTAAGTATTGAGGTTGGAAATTTTTTGAAAAGTCATAAATTGTAACACTTACTTTTCAGATGAAGTAAATTAAAATACCGTATATACTCGAGTATAAGCTGACCCGAGTATAAGCCGACCCCCTTAATTTTACCCTAAAAACTGGGAAAACTTAGTGACTCGAGTATAAGCCAAGGTGGAAAATGCAGCAGCCACTGGTAAATTTCAAAAATAAAAATATATACCCAAAGCAATTACAATAATTGAGGAATCAGTAGGTTAAATGCTGATACCCTCACATCAGATACAGCTGAAGCTCTGTTTGGACATACAGATGATGATGAGGAGGAATCCAGTTTTGAAGGATTTTAACCTTTGTGGTTTAGCTTGATTACCTGTTAAGCTAAGCGCACCGAATCAAATAACCTGTATGACCCGAGTATAAGCCGAGTTCAGGGTTTCCGGCACAAATTTTCGGCACAAAAACTTGGTTTATACTTGAGTATATGGGGTATATGTGGTCCCTAGAATAGGCAGATTCAGAGATAAAGATGTTACTTCTGTACCTAATGGTACAGAGTTTGTGTTCTGGAAGAGAAAGTATTTGGAAGATGGATAATGGTGATGAATAAAGAAGACTTTGAAGACACTTAATGCCACTGAATTGTGTACTGAATTATTAAAATGGGGCACTGTGGTGCACACTTTTAGTCTCAGCTACTTGGGAGGCTGAGATGAGAGATTTGCTTGAGCCCAGGAGTGCTGGGCTATAGTGAGCTATGTGAGTTGGGTGTCTGCACTAAGTTCGTCATTAGTACGGTGGCCTTCTGGGAACAGGGAACCAGGATGGGAACAGAGCCCATCAAAACTCTTGTGTTTATCAGTAGTGGTATTCTGCCTGTGAATAGCCACTGCACTCAGAGGCAGGAGGACAGTCATAGTAAGACCCAACCTCTTAAAATAAAAAGATGAAAGTAATAAATTGTATTTTATGTATATTTTACCATACACACACAAAAGAAGCCTCTGCAGTATGTACAGGGAGGGCCTGAGTGTAGACTGAAGCTAGGCCTGTTGTGCAGATCATCAGACATCAGTGGTGAAATGTGGTAGTGCAGTAGCCAGGTAGGCCATTCAGCTCCTTCCTGTAGCCACAGGCCTAAGTATAGGAGATTGATTTCAGTCATCAAGAAATGTTAGATCAGGCTGGGCAATCCTAGCACTCTGGGAGGCTGAGGCAGGTGGATTGCTTGAGCTTACAAGACTAGCTTGAGCAAAAGTGAGACCCTGTCTCTACTAAAATAGAAAAACTGAGGCAAGAGGATCGCTTGAACCCAAGAGTTGGAACTTGCTGTGAGCTATGACACCACGATGCTCTACCCAGGACAACAGCTTGAGACTCTGTCTCAAAAAATAAACAAACAAAATATGAAATGTTAAATCACAAATTTGAAATTATTTCTGGGAAAGGAGTACTGGATGAATAGGTGGGAGAGAGACCTACTTTTCACTATATACCTTATTGTACTGTTTGCTTTAAAAAATATATATATATGTATATACATATACATATACATATATATACATATACATATATATATACATATGTATATGGCTTGGCACCTGTAGCTCAGTGGCTAGGGCGCCAGCTACATACACCAGAGTTGGCAGGTTCAAACCTGGCCCAGGCCTGCCAAACAACTACTTGGAAGACAAAGGCAAGAGAATCGCTTAAAGCCCTGCTGTGAGCTGTGACACTACAGCACTTTACTGAGGGTGACATAATGAGTTTCTGTCTCAAAAAAAAAAAAAAAAAATAAAAATAAAAAAAATATATATATACACATGTAGTTATGTATTATTTATTTAGAAAAATTAAAAATTTATCATGAGGAAACCAAGAAAATGTTCATTTTATTCTGTTTAAAAGAAACAGAAATCTATGTATTTATTTAAGACTACCTGCAGAGGCTCAGTATGGTGGCTCACGACTGTAATCCTAGCATTCTGGAAGGCTGAGGTGGGTGGATTACTTGAACTCAGGATTTTGAGACCTCAGCCTGAGCAAGAGTGAGACCCCATTTCTAAAAATAGAAAAACTAGCTGAGTCTTGTATGGATGCTTATTGCCCCAGCTACTTGGGAGGCTGAGGCAAGAGGATTGCCTGAGCCTAAGAGATTGAGGTTTCTGCGAGCTGTGATGCCAGGACACTCTACCCAGGGCAACAGAATCTTACTCTGTCTCAAAAACAGACAAACAAGGGCGGTGCCTGTGGATCAGTGAGTAGGGTGCCAGCTCCATATACCGAGGGTGGTGGGTTCAAACCCAGCCCTGGCCAAACTGCAACATAAAATAGCCGGGTGTTGTGGTGGGCAACTGTAGTCCAGCTACTTGGGAGGCTGAGGCAAGAGAATCACCTAAACCCAGAAGCTGGAGGTTGCTGTGAGCTGTGTGACGCCATAGCACTGTACTGAGGGCAATAAAGTGAGACTCTGTCTCAAAAACAAACAAACAAAAAAAACAGACAAACAAACTGAACTTCCAGCTGAGATTCTATGTGAGCATGTATTGAGCCAAAAGCATTGGAAATAATCCCTATAGTTTTCTACTGCCCAAGGTTTTTTTTTTTTTTTTTAAAGAGAGTCTCTAGGTTACCCAGGTGGAGTGCAGTGGACTGAGCAATCCTCCTGCCTCAGCCCCTGAGTAGCTAGGATTATAGGTGGCTGCCACTGTTCCTGTCTAATTTTTCTTGTGTTTTTTTTTTTTTTTTGGTAGAGATGAGTGACTCAAGCAATCCTCCTGCCTTCACTTACCACAGGGCTTGAATTAGAGGGCTGAACCACTGTGCCTGGCTTGCCTAAGTTTTTAAGGGACAGTATTTCCAAATTCTCAGGGTATATACATCTAATTTTTAAAATTGTTCCAGTTAAGGAATGAATATTTAAACTTTTCTGTTGTAATTTCTAAAACATTTTCTTGGTAAAGTGGTATATTTAGTAGTAGAATAAATGCACTGGACTAGCCATCAGATTATACTTCCAGTTTCACTGTTATCAAGTCCCTGAACTCTTGTGCTCTGGCTTCCGAGCTGAAAATGGGATTGGGGCTGGACATGGTTGCTCATGCCTATCGTCCTAGTACTTTGGGAGGCCGAGGTGGGAGGATTGCTTAAGCTCAGGAGTTCAACACCAGCCTGAGCAAAACTGAGACCTTGTATCTACTAAAGATAGAAAAATGAACTTGGCATTGTGGTTGTAGTTCCAGCTGCTCAAGAGGCTTAAGCCCAAGAGTTTGAGGTTGCTGTGAGCTAGGCTAATGCCGTGCACTCTAGCCTGGAGCAATAGAGTGAGACAGTCTTTAAAAACAAACAAAAAAAAGATATGTTAGTTTCTAAAGTTCTAGTTATAAACGTTTGGTCATTCTAGGTTTTGTTGGCATTTCTCTAAAGCTGATAAAAGATTGAAAAGAATTTTGCTTATAATTTCATATGAAAGTATAATTCATTTCAGTATAAAGTGAGTTAGACTTGGATCCTAAAGGGGCTTAGTCAGTGGATGACTAAAACAACTTCTTATATAAGATGATCTTGTATAGAAATCAGTTTCAAAATACATTCTCTGACAACTCTGAACTAAAATCCAGGGTTTCACTTGAGATTAATTTAAGAGATTTGTCATTAGCTTATATCTTCTAATATTTTTAAAAAGTTACTCATCACCATTTAGGAGTTGACTTTTTCTGTTATAGCTTTCACTGAAATTCTATTGCTTTAGTCATTCTCCCCTAAGTTCCTTTTCCTGAGTAAAAGATTGAGCTCATACCTTTGCATAATGATGTGGAAAGTATTTTAAGCTTGGCATGTTCAAACCTGGCAGACTGGATTAATATGTGAACAAATTAGCACATTAAAACATTTTTTAAGTTCCAAGCCATAAATGTGTTTTAAGTGCAGATGGGCATGTATAAAATTAATACTTTAAGCCTGGAATAGCACAGACATTCAAAATGCCTGTTGCCTTGGGTGACTGAGTTTCAATGATACTGTTGCTTGCCCTGCACATTTCTCTCTCTGATTTAAGCAGTCACTGCCAGGAGCAGAGTCAGGAGAGGGTTTGCCCCTTTGGCACTCAGCTACACTCTTCTCTTGGTAGGGAAAAGGCTGCTGTTTTACTACTTAAACTCTTACCATATGGAAAGTTTCTAAAAATAAACTTTGGATTTGTTATTGGACTTCTAAATTTGTAACTTCTACTGTCCATCACTAGAGCTGATATAAATACTTACAAAGCTGTGGTGTCATTTTAGTAAAAAAGGTCACCCAAAAATATCTAAAACATTGATTAAATTACTTTATCTTCAGTTTATGTCTTAGTTGACATGGATGAGGCCTTGGTTTTGTTGTTAAGCAAAAATTACTTGGTTGGTGGTTTTTAGTGAATCCACTTTAATTTTTTGTGCATGAATTATTGGCATAATTACATAGTAGACATACTCATGAAAATAGAAGTGCATTAGATTTTGACAATCCAAATTGTTTAAATGTACCGAAGTACCTGATTTTATAAAGAGTTTTGGCTGGGTATAGTGGCTCACACTTCTGATTCCAGTGCTTTGGGAAGCTGAGGTGATTGGATTACTTGAGGCCAGGAGCTGAAAACCAGTCTGGGCAATATAGTGAGACCCTTTTTCTAAAAAAAAATGTTAAAAATTAGCTGATGTAGTGTGGGCCTGTGGTCCAGCTATTTGACAAGCTGAGGTGAGAGGGACGCTTTAGCCCTGGAGTTTGAGGTTTTGGTGAGCTGTGATTGTGTCACTGTTCTTCAGCTTGAGTGACATCAAGACCTTGTCCCTATAATTGAGAGCTCTATTGTTAGTTATTCATTTTGTAAATTTGGGTCATTTGGGCCTTTAATCAACAAGTACTTAATGAGCACCTACCTATGATGTGCCACAGGCACTGCCAAGTCTTGGGGGGATACAAAGTTGTGTAAAAGATAATCTGGGGGCGGTACCTGTGGCTCAGTGAGTAGGGCACTGGCCCTATAAATGGAGGTGGCAGGTTCAAACCCGACCCCAGCCAAAAACTGCAAAAAAAAAAAAAGATAATTCCTCTGGGAGGCTGAGGCCGGTAGATTGCTTAAGCTCAGGAGTTGGAGACTAATCTGAGCAAGAGCGAGACCCCGTCTCTACAAATAGCCAGGCGTTGTGGTAGATACTTGTAGTTACAGCTGCTTAAGAGACTGAGGCAAGAGGATTGCTTGAGCCCAATAGTTTGAGGTTGCTGTGAACTAGGATGCCAGGGCTCTACCTGGATGACAAAGTGAGACTCTGTCTCAAGACAAACAAATAGCAGGTTCGAACCTGGCCTGGGCCAGCTAAACAACAGCAACTGAAACAAAAAATGGCCAGGTGTTGTGGTGGACGCTTGTAGTCCCAGCTACTTGGGAGGTTGAGGCAAGAGAATTGCCTAAGCCCAAGAGCTAGAGGTTGCTGTGAGCTATGTTGCTACTGCACTTTACTGAGGGCAACAAAGCGAGACTCTGTCTCTAAAAAAAAAAAAAAAAAAAAATAGCCGGGTGTTGTGGCGGTTGCCTGTAGTCCCAGCTCCTTGGGAGGTTGAGGTAATAGAATCACTTAAGCACAAGGGGTTGAGCTGTGACACCATGGCACTCTACCGAGGGCAACATAGTGAAACTCTGTCTCAAAATAAATAAATACATAAAAATTTAAAAAAATATAAAAAAGAATTAATAAATAGCTGGGCTTGGTGGCTCTCCCCTATAATCCTAACACTCTGAGAGGCCAAGGCAGGTGGATTGCTTGAGCCTCAGGAGTTGGAGACCAGCCTGAGCAAGATCAAGACTCTACTAAAAATAGGAAAACTAGCCAGGCATTGTGGTGGGAGCCTGTAGTCCCCAAGAGTTTGAGGTTGCTGTGAGCTGTGATGTCATGGCACTCTACCTAGGATGACAGAGTGAGACTGTCTCAAAACAAAAACAAACAAAAAGACCATTTCTATTTGGACAAGTAAGCAAGAAAGATAAAGGATGATCTTGGTACAGAGAAATGTTTCAACTGTGCTAATGAAGAAGTGGACAGATGCTAGGAGAGCACGGAGAAGAGGCAGATAGATTGACCTCAGAGTAATTGGGAAAGGCTTTAGAAAAATGTTTCAGTTGGTTTTTTGGCTGTAGTTGTTTTTAAATAGAGATAGGGTTTTACTCTCTTTCCAGGCTGGAGGACAGTGGCCTGATCATAGCCCACTGTAACCTCTCAACCTCAAGTGATCCTCCTGGCTCAGCCTCCCAAAGTGCTGAGATTACAAGTGTAAGCATTATGTCCAGCCCCAATCTAACCTATACCCTAAAAGGACATCTAGGGTATAGGACATCTCTTTTGTGAAACTTTTTCCCTTTTCCCCAAAGATTTTTTTACTGAACAAGTACACAAAAAGTTATATTATGCCTTGTAATTGGGACTTCCATTTCTTGAACCATTTCTTGTAGTTTAATCAGATCTGCCCAACTATTTTCTCAGTCCCTAAAGGACAGAGAATGAATCCTCTTCAGCAACTGGTATAGTGCTTATCACATTGTGGGGAGTCGAATACATGATGAATATGGAGCATTTATAGATACAAACTATTGAGATAACCTAACTACAGTGGTTGAGATTTCCTATGAAAATAAGCATATCTTAATACCAATAAGAGCAGTTTTTAGAGATGTAGGTCACTTGTCATTTGGATGTAAAGTGAGTTAAGAATACCTCTCCTGGGCAGCTCCTGTGGCTCAGTGGGTAGGGCACTGGCCCCATATACCCAGGGTGGTGGGTTTGAACCTGGCCCCGGCCAAAATGCAACAAAAAAATAGCCGGGCATTGTGGCGGGTGCCCGTAACCAGCTACTGGGGAAGCTGGGGCAAGAGAATCGCTTAAGCCTAGGAGTTGGAGGTTGCTGTGAGCTGTGACGCCACAGCACTACCGAGGGCGACAAAGTGAGACTCTGACTCTAAAAGAACAAACGAAAGAATACCTCTCCCAAAAGGTGGTTGTGAGAATTAAATTGATTAGTGCATTTAAGCCCTAAGAACAGTCCCTAGTGTATATAGTAAGGGCTCATTAGTGTTTCCTGTTAACTCCACATGTATGACCCTTTTTGCCAGTGACAGAGCTCAGTCACTGTTGTGGGCACAGAGAGAATAGAACAGACATAAAAAACAGACTCGTACCTTTGAAACCAAATGCCCTTTAGGAATTGGAAGAACTGCTTATATTGCATGAACTTTTATTTTTCTTTTTGTGTTTTAGTGATCAAAGGGTATGGTTGGCATGGAATTGAATTTCATCTGTCTGTGGGAATTATAAGCAAGGTAGGTCCCAGGTTTATTTACTCTTTCCTGCCTCCTTTCCTAATGTGGTAGATAGTCGTTTCCATTATACTGACCTATAGTAGATCCGATTTGATCATTATTTAGGGAAACATTATCTTTTGCAGTTTATTCATCATGGCCCCATGATGGTCTGTCACCATAACTAATAGTGTGGACTACATCTAGTAGCTTGTTAGAATGTAGAGAATGCTGGCTTGGCGCCTGTGGCTCAGTGGGTAGGGTACCAACCACATACACCAGAGCTGGCAGGTTCGAACCCAGCCCAGGCCTGCTAAACAACATGACAAGTACAACAACAGCAAAAAAATAGCCAGGCATTGTGGTGAGCGCCTGTAGTCCCCACTACTTAGGAGGCTGAGGCAAGAGAATTGCTTAAGCCCAGGGGTTTGAGGTTGCTGTTAGCTGTGATGCTGTGGTACTCTACTGAGGGTGACATAGTAAGACCCTGTCTCAAAAAAAAAAAAAAAAAAAAAAAAAGAATGTAGAGAATGCTGAGAAACAGCATAATCAATTTAAAATTTTGGCAATCATAGAACAGAACCATGAATTTACAAATACACATATACAGCCCAACCCACTCCTACCTTATCAATTTTTGAAGCCAGGGCCAGGCACAGTAGCTTACACCTGTAATCTTAGCACTCTGGGAGGCTAAGGCCGGTGGATTGCCCAGCCTGAGGAAGAGTGAGACCCTTTCTCTACTAAAAATAGAAAAACTAGCCAGGTGTTGTGGCGGGCACCTGTAGTCCCAGCTACTTGGGAAGCTCAGGCAAGAGAATCTCTTGAGCTTGAGTTTGAGGTTGCTGTGAGCTGTGACATCCATTGCACTCTATATTGAGAGTCTGTCTCAAAACAAACAAAAAATCCTTGAAGGCAAATTTTTCTTGTGTTAAGTCATTATGTAATCCAGTTTAGGGCAGTGGGTTGCTGGTCACTCTAAAATTCAATACCTATGTGAATAGTAGACTAAATACAACAAAGGGCCTGTCTTGACAGTAGCCAAGCCATCACTGACAACTATAAATTTTGTTATTGATAATGGGATCTGTCCATCTGTAAGCACAAGAGTTTGATTTGACACAACATGTTCTTTCCTATCTTACACTGCAGGGCCTAAACCGAAGTACAGCAGGTATGGTTTTGGCTTTTATGTCTGTCTTACATCAGATGCCTGCAAAAATGCACAGCTGTGCAAACCTATTTCTGAGCATTTTATGCCAAAGTAAGGGTCATGCTAGCTAATGTAGTTCTAGTCTTTTATCATCTTAAGTATGTTGAGATGCCAGTGATTGTTGGTGCAGGAAACTTGCATCACTTGAAAAGTAAATTTGATAGTTGAAACAAAAATACTCCTCATAGTCTCCCTCAGGAATCCTGTGAACTTGTATGGGGGGGTTCTGTGGATTGACATCAATCATTAGACCTTTGTTACACTTATAGTTTGAACAGCTTAGGTTCTTGAGACTTGCTTTCGCTCAGTCAGAAAGAAGAGGAACCTTTAAGTAAAACCAGTTGAGCTACTTGTTATAGCAGAAGGGACATAGTCTGGAATTGATACTGCTGAATGGAGGAAGGGAGTAGGAGAGAGGGTAGGTTAAAATTTAACTTCTGCAAGCAAATCCCTTCATAATTACTTGGTGGCCTGAATTTTCTGGGTCTGATCTGGGTGGTCAGTCAGGAAATTGCCTTTTATTGTTTTACTTTCATATTGGGGTAATAGTAACAGTAACTACTTCATGGAAATGCTGCACTCTAAGAATTAATGAAAAAGAAAAAAAGGAACTAACATTTATTGACTGCCTACTGGGGGTTAGATATGATACTGTAAACTCTCACATACATTCTTGTATTGAAAAATACCAAGTTCCTTGATGCTACAACTTTTCAAGTCCAGGTGGATACTGTGACTATCAGTATCTTAAACTGTTTTGACCTTTATTATAGTCATTTAGAGGAAATAGAGTTATCTTTTCATTTATGTTATTTGATTTGTGTCTGCTAGAACATTATTTTATGGAGAAGGAAAGAAAATATACCTACATGAATTAGTAGAGTTATTTGTTTTTATCTTCTGGGCTCACTACTGATTTAGCCAAAGGCAGGGTAGTTCTGAACCTAGAGACATCTATCCTGTTTTGGGAAGTTGAGACTCTTGACTCAGTTTGGTGAAGTTGGTGCAGGCGAGGTTAGAGTAGGTTAATATTTTCAGAACTAAAAGCAAATGTGAATTGGGGTTGTTTATAGGCTTGATCTCTGTATCTATAAATGGAGTAAGTAAAGTACAATACCGCTGTTTTGGGAAACTTCTGCAAAAGTCCCTGAATTAACACAAATTAATTTTCTCTAAAAATACTAAAAAATTCTGCGTTTGGGAAGGGAATTGACTGTGATCATCATGCTTATAAAGAAATTACCACACATGGGTGGTGCCTGTAGCTCAGTGGGTAGGGCACCAGCCACATACACCGAGGCTGGCTGGTTTGAACCCTGCCTGGACCTGCTAAAACAACAGTGACAGCTACAATAAAAAAAAGGTTTGGTGCCCATAGCACAGTGGTTATAGCACCGGCCACATACACTGACATTGGCAGGTTCAAACCTGACCTGGGTTAGCTAAACAACAATGACAATTGCAACAACAACAACAAAATAGATGGGTGTCATGGCAGATGCCTGTAGTCCCAGCTACTTGGGAGGCTGAGGCAAGAGAATTGCTTAAGCCCAAGAGTTTAAGGTTGCTGTGAGCTGTAATGCCATAGCACTCTACTCAGGGAAACAGCTTGAGACTGTCTCAGAAAAACAAATAAACAAAACAAAATAAAATAAAAAGAAATTACTATACATTCTTCTAAAACAATTATGAATTTTCTGTTTTTAGATTTGCTCTTGAAATTTTCTCATTGGAGCTATCAGTCATATGCAATAATAGATCAGAATAAATTGTTTAACTCCCTCCTAGGTGATACGAACTTAAGCTGAAGTGTTCCTTCTTACTCATTTAGAGTTTCCAAATCAGTTATTTTTCTACTCTTAAAATAGTGGACTCTCATCGTGGTCTGAAAAAGGTCTATGGAGAGTTACTCAGTTACTATACTGTCCTTTCAAGGACTGAAATGGACATGTTGACATTTCTATTTTTTTCTTTTCTCTGTCTTTTTTTTTCTAGAGACACAGTCTCTGTTGCCCTGGCAAGAGTACCATGGGGTCAGCCTAGCTAACCTCAAACTCTGAGTTCAAATGATCCTCCTGCCTCAGCCTCCTGAATAGTTGGGACTACAGGTATCAGCCACAATGCCTGGCTAATCTTTCTGGTACAAATATCTTTGTTATAATGTGATTTTTGGTGGTCTTCTGATGACTTTCTAAAAGCTATAACCTTTCTTGAAAAGAAGGGAGTTAGTTTTATTCAAAGTGATTTCTTTATTTTAAAATTTCCTTGCTTATTTTTTATTTTTCTTTCTTTTTTTGGAGACAGAGTCTCATTATGTCACTCTCGGTAGAGTGCTGTAGCATCACAGCTCACAGCAACCTCAAACTCCTGGGCTTATGTGTTTCTCTTGCCTCAGCCTCCCAAGTAGCTGGGACTACAGGTGCCTGCCACAACACCTGGCTATTTTTTTTTTGCAGTTGTCATTGCTGTTTAGCTGGCTGGGGCTAGGTTCAAACCCGCCAACCTGGATGTATGTGGCTGGCACCATAACCAATGTGCTATGAGTGCCGAGCCTTATTTTTATTTCTTTGCTTTTGTGTGTGTGTGTTGAGACAGAGTCCCACCGTGTGCCCTGAGCAGAGTGCAGTGGCGTTATAGCTTACTGTAACCTCAGACTTGTGCTGGGATTATAGGTGTGAGCCACCGCGCCCTGCCAAAGTGATTTTTTTTTTTCTTTGAAAGATGTTATTCTCTAATGCCTCAGGCCTCTCATTAGATCTCTTGTTATTATTCTTAGTTTTTCTGTTCATTTGTTGTTGTTTGATTGATTGATTTAATTTATTTTTGAGACCGAGTTTCACTTTGTTGTCCTCTGTAGAGTGCGTGAGTCATAGCTCACAGCAACCTCAAACTGTTGGGCTCAAGTGATTCTCTTGCCTCAGCCTCCCAAGCCAGGACTACAAGACACCCACCACCACAAGGCCTGGCTATTTTTATAGATGGGGTCTTGCTCTGGCTCAGGTTGGTCTCAAACCCATGAGCTCAGGTGACCCTCCAGCCTTGGCCTCCTAGAGTACTGGAATTACAGGTGTGAGCCACTGGGCCCAGTGATTTATTTATTTTTAACAGTGTCCAGCGATGTATTTATTTTTAAAGGAAATAATTTAGCTGGGGTTTTTCTTTTGGGGAGGGGACACTATTTGATAATTTGGAGAATTCCCTGTCCTAAATATTCAGCTGCTCAGGACAAGGTAAATGAATATTACATAGTACATCTGAACTTTTTATTTATTTATTATTTATTTTTTGAGACAGAATCTCACTATGTTGCCCTCGGTAGAGTGCCATAGCATCATAGCTCACAGCAACCTCAAACTCTTGGTCTTAAGCAATTCTCTTGCCTCAGCCTCCCAAGTAGCTAGGACTACAGGTGCCTGCCACAATGCCCAGCTATTTTTGTTGTTGTTGTTGTTGTCGTTGTCATTGTTGTTTTAGCAGGCCTGGGCCCGGTTTGAACCCACCAGCCCCAGTGTATGTGGTCTGTGCCCTAACCATGGACTTACGGGCACCGAGCCCACATCTGAGCTTTTTAAGGGCCCATGATATTGGTCCGTTTTACTAATGCCGATATTAAATCTTATCATTTGGTTAAGTTTCTGTCTGCTAGATTTGTCCATTGTAGGCTTTTTTCTGTTTGTAATTCATAATCTGTAGGGATATACAGATCATTTTCTTTTTATATCTCTTATACAGAAGTACCATGAATTGCTACAATAAGAGTATCTCTTTTAGGGGGAGGGCAGGGAAGGAAGGAGGCAGGGAGGAGGAAGGGTATCTGGTGGGACCTAACCTAATGTGCACAATGCAATGGTACATTTCAAAGCTATTTAGAGTATAAATGTCTTACCACAACAAGTAAGTAAGTGAGGTAATAGTTGTGTTAATCAGTTTGATATAAGCATTCCACATTGTACATCAAATGAGCACATTGTACCCCATAAATGCATTAATGTACACAGTTATGATTAATGATTTAATTTAAAAAAGTATATTTTAATGCAACAAATTGTAAACTGGCTAACAGTGTTTAAAAATTGAGTATGATTTGGAAGGCAATACATAAAAAGTGGAGTTCAGAGTTCATTTAATTTGATTTTCTTTGTAATGTGAGCTTATAAACTCAAAGTTTAAATATTGGTTGCCTAAGAGCCTTGGGATACAAATCTAGTTTTTCTTGGGTCATAAGGAATTTTTTGCTGATAACCTTTTCATAGTTGCACTTCAGTAGAGTATTAACATTTTTTTCACAGCTTTCAGACAAGTTCTTTCCTGCTTTTAAAATTTATTCCTCTAGTCTTTTCATGTGCGTCTTGGAACAATACAGCTCTTGGTGACGAGTCCGGAGTTACCCGGGCTTCATCCCTGGCTTGGCAGTTATTTATCCTCTCTATAGTATAGTATTCTTCTTTGTAAAATGGAAATAATACCTTAAAAGCTCGCTGTAAGGCTTTCACAGGCATTTGACTATTTCTGGTCACAGGTGTTCAGTTAGTCTTTTAGTTCTTCTCAATCTGGTAAAACTTGTCACACACTCAGTGATTTTTTTCATTAATTCTGTGCACTATACATGTATAAGCAAACATATAAATATAACTGTAGATTTTGCTCAAGGAAATTTCTTCTGTAATTATCTCTGTTCCATCCTTTCTTTGTGAAACTTGGTGGGAGGGGGGTCACTTTTAACTTGAGATACTTATAGAATCCATTTGTTAACCTTTTCCATGCCTGAAATGTCTACATTTGTCTACATTTGAAAAAAGAAAGCAAGTTATAGAAAGTTAGATATGATAACGTTTATGATTGTTTAAAACGATTCTGTGTTGTGTGTGGAAAATGTAAATGTATATATGCTGCAAAATTATTTTTAAAACATGGATTGGGCGGCGCCTGTGGCTCAGTGAGCAGGGCGCTGGCCCTATGTACCCATGGTGGTGGGTTCAAACCCAGCCCCAGCCAAACTGCAACAAAAAAAAAAATAGCCGGGCGTTGTGGCAGGCGCCTGTAATCCCAGCTACTCTGGAGGCTGAGGCAAGAGAATCGCCTAAACCCAGGAGTTGGAGGTTGCTGTGAGCTGTGATGTCATGGCACTCTACCAAGGGTGATAAAGTGAGACTCTGTCTCTAAAAAAAAAAACAACAAACAAACAAAAAACCATGGATTCGAAGAAGATACATTACCTTTAGCAGGATGTTTATTTCTGAAAGGGGATGAAATGAACATGGAATCTTTGACTTACCTTTGATAGTCTTACTTAAAATCAGAAGCAGACAGAGAAGTATGTTTTAATTGTTTTATTTGGGTTTGCTACATTATTATTTTATTTTTCTATATTTTAAGTAAACTCATAATTAAAAATTAGAAAAGTGAGGGTGACACCTGTGACTCATTGGGTAAGGGCACTGGCCCAATATGCTGAGGGTGGCAGGTTCAAACCCGGCCTTGGCCAAAGTGCAACAATAAAAAAAATAGCCGGGCACCTGTAGTCCTAGCTACTTGGGAGGCTGAAGCAGGAGAATCGCCTAAGCCCAGGATTTGGAGGTTGCTGTGAGCTGTGATGCCACAGCGCTCTACCAAGGGCGATGAAGTGAGACTGTCTCTACCAAAAAAAAAAAGAAAAGTGAAAAAATCAGATGGTATAGTTTTTAAAAAAATAGCTGGGTGGGGCCACATCTGTGGTGCATCTTAGAATGGGTACAGGCGATTGCACTAATGTACACAGCTATGATTAACAATTAAAAAAAAATTAAAAAAATTTTAAAAAAGAAATTAGTCCTAAGAAGAGAAGATATTTAAAACTGTTACAATAATGACAATTTGGAAATAACTGAAATGTCATCAATAGGACAAACTATGGTATATTCATAAAAAGCATTAAATATGCTATTCTTTGTGTATGTTTATTGATGTTAATAGATAATGAGTTTTATTCTGAAGTTAAAGAGTTTATAAATGATTGTAGTCCAAAGATCCACAAATCAAGAAGACTTGAGTAAGTGAGTGTTCCCGAAGTGGTCATGTTACAGGTAGGTTTCACACATTTTAGGGAGGCAGGAATTGCAGGTGAAATCATGAATCTGTACATGGAAGGTATACATACATTTGTTTGGCCTAAAAAGCAGGACATCTTGAAGCAGGGGCTTACAGGTTATATGTGGATTGAGAGATTCTTTGATTTGTAATTGGTTAAAGAAATAAAGCTTGTCTTGGAGTCAGTTAAAAAAAAAAATCAGCTTACACATTTTTTTCCTTACTTTTTTTATACTTAACTGTTATAGAAATCGTTCATCCTAATGGTCATTAAATTAGTTTTTAAAGAAGTACAATGTATGTGGCTTGTACCTTATGTTTTTATTTTAATATCCTCTCTTATCCTTATTTTAATTTTTTCTTTGTAAAATGTTTGACCAACACAGTAGTGTTATACATTAACACATTAGTGGTTGGCATGGTTGAGTTCTCATTAAAAGCACATGGTTTTTAAAATTTTATAGCTAGGCTTTTGGTTTTCTTCTGTGAGAGCATCTATGTCTTTAGTGGTGGTGTCAGAATATTGCCCAATAAGGGTCATAGTGCTCTCTTTCCAGTGTTCTTTACACACACTTAGATTCTAAGGAAGGCTGTAAAGTAGTATGATTTTAGCAGGTACTTACTACATTGATGACTTAAATGTTTATTGCTATGAATATTATTTTTTAAAGTAAATACCATTTATACTAACAAAGTGCAGATTACTAGATGGAAGTATCCTTTTGAAGAGCTTCTTGGGCATGAGGTCTTAAAAACTGAAGAAAATGAAGAATGGGGTGAGGGGTAGATTATAATTATTTTAGCTGTTCATCTTGAATCTTAGAGAAATAGCCCCAGATATGCAAGCCTTTACAAGATTAAAAATTCTGTAGCATTCATCTTAAGTGACTTGGCCCTGGATATTCTCCCTAATAATACTAGTTTACTGTTTTTTTTTTTTTTGTTTTGTTTTGTTTTTTTAAGATAAGCTCTCACTCTTTTGTTCAGGCTGGAGTGCGATGGTATACTTCACTGCAGCCTTGAACTCTTAAGTTCAAGGAGTCCTCCTTCCTCAGGAGGACTAACCTAACCCTAACCCTCCACACTCTGGGAGGCCAAGGTGTGTAGATCACTTGAACTCACAAGTTGGAGACCAACCTTAACAAAAGCTATTTCTATTAAAAATAGGCTATTTCTATTAAAAATAGAAAAACTAGCCAGTCCTGGTGGAGGGTGCCTGTAATCCCAGCTACTGGGGACGTAGAGGCAGAAGAATCGCTTGAACCCAGGAGTTGGAGGTTGCTGTGAGTTGTGATGCCATAGCACTCTACCCAGGGTGACAGCTTGAGGCTCTGTCTCTAAATAAATAAATAAATAAATAAATAAAATCAGATACTTTTACCTTACATACACACAAAATGTAACCTAATCACACATACCTTCATGCTAAATCCAAAATAAAAAAACAAATTAAAAAATATCAGACACGGGCAGCACCTGTGGCTCAGTGAGGAGGGTGCAGGCCCTTATACTGAGGGTGGCGGGTTTGAACCCCGCCCGGCCAAACTGCAACAAAACAATAGTTGGGTGTTGTGGCAGGTTCCTGTATTCCCAGCTACTTGGGAGTCTGAGGCAAGAGAATCACCTAAGCCCAAGAGCTGGAGGTTGCTGTAAGCTGTGATGCCACGGCAATCTGCCAAGGGTAACAAAGTGAGAATCTGTCTCTTAAAAAAAAAAAAAAAAAAAGAAAAGACACTTTGACTAAAATACTCATGCTGTTCGACACCATACTGACTGAAAAAAGTCACCATATATTGTTTATATCACCTGAATTATGATAGTTGAGCTATAGAGATACACAGGCCATAAATTCTTTTTGAATCAGATATGGGTCCTTGTTTAACATTTAACATACCGTTTCACTTTTTAGGGCAACTCTTTTGGAAAGCAAATAATTTTTTAAAAATTGGATTAATTTTAACAAAGAATGGATTTTTTTTTTTAATTGTTAAATCATAGCTGTGTACATGAGTGCAATCAAGGGGTACAATGTGCTTGTTTCACATACAATCTGAAATATTATCATCAAACTGTTCAATGTAGCCTTCATGGCATTTTCTTAGTTATTGTATGTAGGCATTTGTATTCTGCATTTAGTAAGTTTTCCCTGTACCCATTCTAAGATGCACCATAGGTGTGGCCCCACCCATTACCCTCCCTCCTCTCTAACCTCCCCCCTCCCTTCCCCTTCCTTGGCCCTTTCCTCATAGTCTTGTGCTATAGTTGGGTTATAGCTTTCATGTGAAAGCTATGATTAAGCTTCATAGTAGAGCTGAGTACATTGGATACTTTTTCTTCCATTCCTGCGATACTTTGCTAAGAAGAACATGTTCCAGCTCCATCCATGTAAACATGAAAGAGGTAAAGTCCCCATCTTTCTTTAAGGCTGCATAGTATTCCATGGTATACATGTACCACAATTTGCTAGTCCATTCATGGGTCCATGGGCACTTGGGCTTCTTCCATGACTTAGCAATTATGAATTGGGCTGCAATAAACATTCTGGTACAGATGTCTTTGTTATATTGTGATTTTTGGTCTTCTGGGTA
>CAUYPK010087092.1:0-11392 GCA_963574355.1 Loris lydekkerianus | reverse complement strand
CAATTTCTTCAAGGGTTTTCCCTGCACTCTCTTCTAGTATTTTTATAGTTTCATGTCTTAAGTTTAAATCTTTGATCCAGTGAGAGTCTATCTTGGTTAATGGTGAGAGGTGTGGGTCCAGTTTCAGTCTTCTACAGGTTGACAGCCTTAAAGAAAGACGGAGACTTTACCTCTTTCATGTTTACATGGATGGAGCTGGAACATATTCTTCTTAGTAAACTCTCTCAAGAATAGAAGAAAAAGTACCCAATGTACTCACCCATACTATGAAACTAATTTAGGACCTTCACATGAAAAATCCCCTTTATTTAGCCAACAAATATGTGTTGAGTGGCTTCTTGTGCCAGGGACTGTTCTAGGAGCTGGTACACAAGATGGACAAGATAAAGTTGTGATCGTAAAATAGTTCATATACCAGTTGGGAAAGGAAAATGAACAAAATGTAAATATCTTTTAACTTTATCATTGGCATTAAATTCTATCAAAAAAAAGAGAGAGAGAGGGAAAGGTGGAGAGGGGAGATATTTTGGAGAAAGGGCCATTGAGCAGACTTGAATAAATGGGGGGTGGTTTGGTAGAGGGGGTGGTTGTGCAAATATCTGGGATGACAGTGTGCTCTGAAGAGATCATGGCAATTGTGAGGCCTCTGACACCAAGACAGGCTAGGGGTGAACTAGGAACAGTAAGGGACACGCTTTTACTGAAAACAGGTCAGAATGGTCAGTGTGGGAGCAGAAGTCAGAAGGGGGCCAGCCACTATATGTTGCCCCTTATAGTTCAAAATAATGGCTTTGGATTTTAGTCTAAGTATTTTGGAAAGCCATTGCAAGAGAGAAAAAAAAAAATTATATTTCTACCTTTCAACATTTTGCTATTAAAAATTACAACCGAGCAAAAAAATTGAATAAATTGCACAGTAACTATCCATGTACCCATCACTTGTATTTTGTAATTGTTTTGATATAATTGTTTTATCCATCCACTTGTACATTCATCCATCAAGCCACCTTATTTTTTGATGCTTTTCAAATTAAGTTTCAGAAGGCAGTACATTCAGCACATTATCATTAATTAAAGTTCAGTATTTATTTATAGTTCTTTTCATTCCAGGCAAAATTTATGTACTTAGAAATGAGCAAATTTATGGCTATTTATTCTACTAGCTTTGACAAATGTACACACCTGTGGAATCAAACATTTATCAAGATAGAGGTTTCACATCATCCCAGAAAATTCCTGCATTCTCCTTTCCCAGACAATACTCATCCCTACCCACTTTAGAGGCAATCTATGATCCAGTAGTTGTACTTTTAAGTATTTCTTCCAAGAAACATGAAAACATGCCTGTAAAAAGACTTACTCAACAAGTTTCTAACAGCTTTAGTGAAAATGCCCTGAACAGAAAACAGTCCAGTTATCCATCAATGAATAAATTAAAAAAAAATTTTTTTTTGCAGTTTTTTTTTTTTTTTTTTTTGGCCCGGGCTGGGTTTGAACCTACCACCCCCAGCATATGGGGCCGGCACCCTACTCCTTTGAGCCACAGGTGCTGCCCAATAAATCAATTTTTTTTAAAGTGCTATGTTCATACTATGGAATGCTCACAGCATTAAAAACCAATAAACTAAACTACAACTACACAGTGTTATATAGATGAACCTCAAACATGTTTCACCAGGTAAGTAGCCACACACAAACAAGTATAAATGCTCTATATTTCTATTTATGTGAAGTTCAAGAGCAGTCATGGTTAAATAAATAAGTAAACAAGTGAGAGCACAACTTTAAAGGACCCTCTTTCTGCTTAGGGCAGAACAGACTTCGCTCCAGATAAAAAAGGCAAGAGACAGCTTCCTGTTTTTGCCCTAACTGCCTTGATTCTGAAGAACAGAGTCCAACAACTGTGGAATGAGTAAGTGAAGAGCTAAGTAAAAGAGATGTTGGCGTTGATGTGGAGAAAAGGGAGCACTTCTACACTGCTGGTGGGAATGCAAATTAATACATTCCTTTTGGAAAGATGTTTGGAGAACACTTAGAGATCTAAAAATAGATCTGCCATTCAATCCTATAATTCCTCTACTAGGTATATATCCAGAAGACCAAAAAGCACATTATAACAAAGATATTTGTACCAGAATGTTTATTGCAACCCAATTCACAATTGCTAAGTCATGGAAAAAGCTCAGGTGCCCATCGATCCACGAATGGATCAATAAATTGTGGTATATGTACACCATGGAATATTATGCAGCCTTAAAGAAAGATGGAGACTTTACCTCTTTAATGTTTACATGGATGGAGCTGGAACATATTCTTCTTAGTAAAGTATCTCAGGAATGGAAGAAAAGGTATCCAGTGTACTCAGCCCTACTATGAAACTAATTAATGGCTTTCATAGGAAAGCTATAACCCAGTTATAACCTAAGAATATGTGGAAGGGGGAGAGGGAGGGGAGGGAGGGGGGAGGTTGGGCAGAGGGAGGGTGATTGGTGGGATTACACCTGCAGTGCATCTTACAAGGATACATGTGAAACTTAGTGAATGCAGAATATGATTGTCTTAACACAATAACTAAGAAAATGCCAGGAATGCTATGTTAACCAATGTGATGAAAATGTGTCAAATTGTTTATAAAACCAGTGCATGATGCCCCATGATCGCATTAATGTAGACAGCTATGATCTAATACTAATAAAAATAAATTAAAAAAAAAAAGACATGGGGACTAAGGCATCCTTCCCTAAAGCCAGGACTGTCAGGTGAAACAGCCTCTAACACTGGCTGAACCACAATACTCCAATCTGAAACTCTGAGGCAGTGCTTACACACACAGCCAGCCAGCTCTTCTTTATTTTATTTTTTTCCTGTTTTCCTTTCGAACCTTTATCCAGCAACCTTGTTTGTTGACACATGTGCTAATGACAGGCAGTGCATTTTGAGACTTCATCTCTGTGTTAGGCACCAACTAGGTGACAGAGATTTATATTTCAGAGCATTTTTTAGACTCTGAGTTTTTAAACGAGGTGTCAGGAAGATATAAGGAAATCATGCGTGATTGGATGGTTGGAAGAGGCATCAATGTAATCATGTGAAAAGGATCAGGGTGAAGATAGAAACAGAGACCTTTAATCTCGACTCAGCAGGAGGCACGGGGATAATCAGATAAGAATGTGATGTAATTAGTGAGGACCAGCACAAAATGTATTGACTAAAACTGGTTAAAATTATGAGTGAGGTGATGGTTATGTTAATCAGTTTGATGTAAGCATTTCACATTGTATATCAAATCAGCACATTGTACCCCATAAATGCATTAACGTACACAGTTATGATTTCATAACAAAAAATAATAAATAAATAGCCTTGAAATAATGAATTAAAAATAAATAAAATTATGTGACAGGCATGTAAGAGTTTGACAAGCAAGCAAGCAAGCAAACACAGAAGTTCCTTCTGTTACTGAGTTCCGGCAATTTAATTAGAATAGTCTTTGGTGCACCTTTTATGTTTGAGACAAATATGTGAGGTTCAAGCTCTACTAAGTCTTCTTTTGTTCTTCAGGTAATTGGAAGAACTTTTTTTTTTTTTCTTAACTACTTATCTATACAAATAGAAAACAATATAGAATTTCACCGTGCGATCATTATAGCCATCATCAATATTTTAATCTGCACATACATGGGTCATTTTGAAAGATTTGAGATACACAAAAATCAAGGGACATAAAATTCACATGGACAGAAAGAAATGAAGCCTTCCCAGCAACGTGAGTAAACCTGGCAATTTGAAAGTCACATGGGTGAATCAGAAAGGATGCCATCGGGTGGTGCCTGTGGCTCAAGGAGTAGGGTGCGTGCCCCATATGCTGGAGTTGGTGGGTTCAAACCCAGCCACAGCCAAAAACTAAAAAAAGCAAAAAAAAAAAAGAAAGGATGCCTCAACCACTGTGTTTCTCTGAAGTGAACTAATGGACACAGTCTGTCTCAAAAGTTTTGTAGTGACCTACGTATAAATTTTACTATAAATATGAGACTATATCCTCTCAGGTATTTTTCCAAACTTGTCATTATATGTCTATATCATTACTTTAATTGATTATACAAAATTTCATAATATGAATATAACATGTAGTCAATCCCCTTTTGGTGGACATACAGGTTATTTCTAGTTTTTAAATTAATTTTATTCTGAAAATAAGGTTAGCTATATGAATGCTCTTACATTACTTCCAGAATACCATTTAAACAGTTTTTCCTGCTCGCTTCTAATGGAAGTTTATAAATGGCACTACTTAGTGAACGGACAAGGTTTCTGAAAGCTCATGTGCTACCTAGCAGCTGATGCTTGCAGAATTTCAGTTCACCTAATGCAAGGCTCATTAATCAAGTCCCAGGACTCAACCTAGGAAGAAGTATTATGGGGAAAGGACACCTGGCTTTGAGTACAGTTAACCAGTTATTGCTAACTCTGTGACCTTGGATGAGTTATTTAATCTTCTTAAGCTTTATTTCCTTTCACATTTACCAAATGGAACTATAAGTCTATTGTTCTCAGAAAGTTGTTGGAGAAGTCTTAAAAGAAGGGTGGTGGGTACAATTGAACGAATTTGTCAGAGTTGATTAGTTACGTATGGCTTTGTCCACACTTCCTGATATACCTATGGGGAACAATTGTAACATATATAGTCAAACTTTTGGCAAATCAAGTTTAATAAACAAATCTAAGTATTCAAGGAAGAGACAGACTTCAACAAGGAGAGAGTTGGCCATTCAAAGTAGGGAAGGAATTTGAACAAAAAAGGTTGTGCTATGGTGTACTTGAGTCAGAATACTTTCACATCACCCTGACTTTCTCCTTCTTGGCATTTGTCATGGTGGCAAAAACTACTTATACTTTAAAAAATCATCCAAGTAGATATCCTAAATAGGAATACTGGACAGACATTGCATCTCTCCTGTTCACCTTCCTATACTTAGCACTTAGTAGAGACCCCTGTGCTTATTAAACTGGAAAATGATGATCCTAATTATAAAGCAGAATGATTAAACTATCACATGTGGTAAAACCTGCTACAACCATGCTGCTAGGGACACTCAGGATTAAGGAAACAAATCCACTCCTTCTCAAGAACAGAGCCTGGATGGGACTGTTGACATGTCCAGTGTCTGTGGCCAACATGCAAAGATTAGGGGAGTGTAGGAGCACAGTGGCATAATGTGGAAGAAAGCACCCATCAACAGAGAGCTGATGGAGCATTCTTGAACTCAGCTAGGAAGAGCAGAATTCCAATAGCATTTTATAAGAGCGGAGTCCAGACTAGGGCTCGGGAGCTGACAGGAAGAAGGTAAAGAGTCCAGGTTATTGCAAAGCAAAGGCACAGGGCATAAGCTGTCAATGGAACAGGGAGAACTCACTCGGCGATCTCAGGGCTATCTTGTTTGGCCAACTTAGGGAAGGGTGTGTGGCAATATCTTGGAAATACACAACATGGTGTAGGTACACCATTAACAACCCTATCTCAGGTCCATAGTAGAAAACAAACATTAAAGAAACAGTAAGTACCGGTACTCAGGACCACACACTGATGGATTAGAAGTTGCTCCAGTAGCTCCTGCCCTAAATGGTAATATCTTAATAACAGCATAGGACAGGGCTTGCTGGTGGATCCCAAACTGACCACTCAATGGTAAAAATCAAGTTTCAGTTTTATGGATGCATCTAGTTTCTCTTGCATAGATTCAATATTTGTTATTGCCTTTGTGTTTGGATCTTTGCAGAGGAGGCCAATAGCCTAGTTGGTAATAAAAATAAAATGCCATCCAATGCTTTATTAAATGAGCAGAATCCCATGTTAGAATCCTCATAAGCTTATAAGATCTTAGTCATCATTTCTCAGAGATCCCAAGGTACTAACTGATATAACCTCCTAATGTTGAAGGGTAAAATTCTGGATTCCAGAACAGTTAAATGGCGTGATTTGGGTTACATAAACAGTGATATCAGAGTAAGAACTTGAATGTAGATTTCAGCTCCCAAGATAGACTTTCTTCTACCCAACATTGTCATCTTTTTGTGGAATTTCTTCTTTCTACCACCTCCCTCGTTCAGTTTAATTATGTTTGCATGATGTTGGTAGACTCAGCTCACTGGTGACATCTAATTATTTTTATAAGGAAGAAAAATGATTACTCAAAACAGAAACCTACTTACTGAAGCTCCATCAAAGTGACCTACATCCACTGTGATATTTGCAAAAGCTGCCATACCACAAAAGGTCACCAAATTTGCCCAGCTTTGTTCTCTGTGTGGGGTTAGGTATGCCTCCAGCCAAACTCTGAGCCCTTGTGTCTCGATTTTAAAAGGCATTTAGCAGCAAGCTCTTCTTTGACTTGCATGCTTTTATAACTAACAGCTGTCTACATTTGAGATTGTTCCTTTTTAGTCACCTCCTATAGGTACCAAATATTTTTCTGCCGCTTCCTGGATACCTAATGAACCTGCTTTGGGACCAGGTGAAATATATTTTTGGAACATAATCACTCTGCACTTTGCAGGTCATGAATTTCTTTATTATTTGCCATGGCAGGCGTTGCTACCCCCAAAGTTATTATCTATTCAATCTGAGTTCTAATCTGCAAGCAGATATGTCTGAGGAGCCAATTTATTACTGATGTAACAGCATCATAGAAGATGAGTTTGCTTGTTTAAAGAGATGAGAAGCATTGGCAATGCTATCAATTTTCAGACATCTTGTACATGGGATTTTTTGTAGTTATTAAAAAATCATGCGTAGCAGTGTTTCTTTTATTGTACATTTCCTCGGACTATGCATCCATCATGGCTCATTCCTCTCTAAATGGGCTTGTCTTACAGAAATGGGTAGCCTTGAAGAGTTTTTCCTAAGTGCTAACTTGTAAGACCAGAAGGGCATGCCATCTTGGTTTTGCCAGGAATGATTCATGTGGAACCCTGTACATGTAAGTGAGTCTCTCTGGGTTTCTGGGCATTCTGTTTATGTCATTAATCTTGTCACTCATTGATAGGATTACATTAGCTAAATTCCCAGGCCTTCAAAATTGGGAGAGGATGACATATCATCAGAATAACACTGTGAAATTTTGCCCGTAATGCAAATATTACATATACATGACACATATACGTGTGTATACTTGCACACTTACATACATATGTGTATGTATGTATGTATATATGTGTGTATACATGTGTATACTTGCACATCCACATCCACATATGATTAATCATGCAACTTGAGTAAGAAACATATGAATTCTAACCTTGCTTTCTGCTCACTTACTATCGAAAAATTTTGGCAAGCCAATTACCATTGCTGAATCTATTTTTTCTTTAATCTATAAAAATCAAATATAATGTATTTCATATCCATGTTCTAATGATTAAATAATACTCTTAAATCAATTAGCATAAGTCTTGGCACATAATAGTTGTTATTATTCTTAAATTATTCTTTAGTATAATAGTAGTAATGATAAATATTTGAAGTGTCCTCCTTTGCAAAGAGATGAGCTAATATTCTATAAGGGGAGGGCCACAGATGTGGGTGAAATTAGCTATCAAATTAAGCAGTGAAAGAGGAAATCTCAAAATAAGGGGAAGAAAATGTGCTCTGCTGGTGACCTGTAACTGAGGTGATCAAGAGACATCATGTAAGGAAGTATAAATTGAGGCAGACTTGAATGGATGAATTGTTTAGGGCTTCTTGATTTTTGAGTACGAGAAAACTGAACTCCAACTTGGTTAAACCAGGAAAAGGAACATATTACCTCAAAGAACTGGGAAGTCTAACCTGAGGCCAATTGGATCCAGGTGCTCAACTGAAGTTTTAAGGGCTCTTGCATCTCTTTGGTTTCTGAGTCCTGAATCCCTTAATGTTTTGGGAAAATCATGACATAGTCAAGTTGAAAAATGTATGACTCCATATCCAAAGGAAAAGAGAGCCTTTCCCAGAATGTATATGGTATGTCCTGGGGAACATAATAATCGGCCCTGTTTGGGTTAAGTTAAGGAACCCTGTTTGGGTTCCTTTGGCCAAAAGGAAGTGGAGTGCTCTTCTAGGACAGTTTGGTTTCTGTGCCCTGTAGTAAGGAGGGAGATTCTGTGATTGGCAGCTTCTACATAACCACCTGGAATGATGGAAAAATGGTGTCTCAAAAAAAGTGGAGGTCTTGAAAGAAGGCTAAGATAACAGGTATCTATCATAAATGATATGATAGGGCAGGTGGAGACCCAGCGCAAGGGAGATACATGAGGGGCTATCTCAAAGAAATCTGGTAATCAGCCAGCAATTTGCCGTATATCCCACTAAACTAGACATTCTCACATTCCTTCCCTCAATTGATTAAATGCATGCTTCAATAACTTGTCCGCAGTAGATACTAATCAATTTTTGCTCAATGAGTAAACATATGAATGGATGAATGGTTGGCTGAAAGAATACATTTTTCACTGAATAATACATTATTCCCATTTTATAGATTATGAAACTGACTTGAAGTGTAGTGAGTTGCCTGACACTAAAAAGGTTTAGAAATTTGGGGTTTTATCTCAGCTCTGATTCCATGTGGAGTTTTCCTGTGACCCTTTTAGAACTTTCTCTTCTGCAAACTGATGTTCTTTCCCAGGCTGACTGACAGAAACCTGAATCCATGAGACCCATTGCCCAAATTTTATTCCCAATATATTTATGTTGTTCTTCAATCTTTTACTTAAGACTTTGAACTAAATGACATTTGTATCCCAGACTTTTAGACATTTCAGGATAGGAAGGCATCTTAAGGGCCAAGTGAACCAAAGTACAATGTACAACAAACCATAATTAAGGGATTGACTTTCCTGCCAGGGAGTGAGGGTGGGAAGCCATGCCTCCCTTCCCTTGTTTTCCACTGACTGACTGACTTCTCTGACTATTGAAGTTGTTTCTGCAGAACTGACTCTAACAAATACCCAACAGAATCTTCCTTGAATAGAGCAGTAGGAGTTTAGAGAAAGAAAGAAAGAACATCAAGCCTCTCTCCCTAGTGCAAATATAGAAACACAGTTCCCCAGGTCACAGGAAGGCTGGTGCCCACTAGAAACTGACATATGGAGCACCCACATTAATAAATAACAAGACTGAAGATGGCCATATTGCTCTTACTGCCCCAATACCAACCACCTCTTCATATTGTATAACATTTTAATCATTTAATAAAGACCTGTATGACTGAAAGACGTAAGCCAGCGGGGCTAAAGTTAAGGGGGCGGGGGGTTTGTGTACAGATAGGGAACTAATCTGTGGGTGATCCTTCCCATTCTACTTTTATTTTTATTTTTTTTCCCATTTCTTTATTTTTTATTGTTGGGGATTCATTGAGGATACAATAAACCAGGTTACACTGATTGCATTTTTTAGGTAAAGTCCCTCTTACAATCGTGTCTTGCGCCCAAAAGATGTATCACACACCAAGACCCCACTCCCCTCCCTCCTTCTCTCTTTGCTCTTCCTTTCTGATTTTCAGTTTTTTTTTTTTTTTGTTTGTTTTTTTAAGCAGGAACTCAACTTTATTGCATCAAGCAGCTGCTTATATAGAGTGTGGGGAAGGGGTGGGGAAAGGAGGCTGGGGATGAGGTGCGTGACAGGGTTGGGCCACTGGCATGGTGCCACGTTGGCTGTATCTAGGTAAAGGCAGTTTCAGGCCGGGCCTTACTGAGTCATTGCTACACAGAAGTAGCTCGATGGATCTACTTCTCGTCAGGCTTGGGAAGTTGCACTAGGCCTTAGGCACATGGCAGGGCCCAACAATTCCCTCTTTTGTTTTTTGTATGATGGAAAAACATAGCCCCTGTCTTAGGTTGCCTGCTCTTGCAGTTTCAGTCTTACCCGTCATGGGGATACAAACATCAATGGTTTGGTCCCTGTCTTAGGTTGACTGAACGCAGAGTGATTTTAGCTGTCTTTGGGTACTATGAATGTAATCCACCGTGCAACCTCTCCATATCCTGTCTTAGATTGTCCCAGTTTTGGGAATCTTACCCGTCATTGGTGCTATGGAGGGTGGTGAAGGATAATAGTTAGATTCTTGGTTAATGAGCTGGTGATATCGGACCTCGACCTGATTTTACTGCCTCTAAACTTTTTTAAGGATACAGGGCCCAAAGGTGAAGGATAAATAAGGGTAGCAGGGGAAGAAGGTAGGGTAAAAAACCATGTACCATTCTACTTTTAGATTATGCAAAAGTTGAACTATCTTCTCCTTCACACCCTCAGTTGTAAGGAAATCTTCACATTTTTGTTGCTAGCTATTAGTAGCATGATTCTGTGTCTCTAACTTCAGATGGAGTTTGGGGAAACCTTGTGTTCTCTGTTAATGGGGGTGTTTACACAAGGATAATATGCCCCTCCCTTTCTACCAAAAATCCCTGGGTGCTTGTTAAACATCTAGACTCCAGAAGTCCATGCCCAACCTACTGAAATGTAATCTTTCAGCATCCTAAACAATTTGTAAACTCCTCAGCAAACTCTTTTAAAAACAAACTGTAAGATCCTTAGCATCTCATTCCTTTGCAATTTTTTTTTTTTTTTTTCCATTTTGGGTCCCCTTGCAGAGCAAAACAAAATGGGAGAAACTCCTGGAGAAGCACAATGAGAATAAGAAGTGTCTGGGGAAAGGGGATTACAGAACAGGCTGCTTCCATAGACTCTCAGGCTAAGCCTGGGACCAAAGGAGAACTGGGAAGTCAGTTGTCCTTTATGGAAATCAGCATAGAGATTCCTCAGCAGACTAAAAGGAGACCTAACATTGTATCCTGCAATCCCATTATTGGGTTTCTACCCAAAGGAAAATTAGTCATTATATCAAAATAGATACCTGTGCTTATGAATCTATCACAGCACAGTTCACAATCAGAAAGTTATGGAATCAGCCTAAATGCCTATCAACTGATGAATGGCTAAAGAATATATCTATTGGATATGAATATATTGGATAAGTAATATATCTAAAATACATTACTTAAACATTAATTTTTACTTCAACTTTTTAATATATTGTTTAGGATATAGGATATTGCATCCTCATTTATAAGTGAATTATGTTTGTAATTTCTCCTTTATAATAATATATTATAATATAATAATATGTTTTTTCTAATTTTAGTATCACATGTATCCAGATTAAGTAGAATGATTTTGAAGTATTTCTTCTTTTTCTATTGTCTATAAGATTTGGCATGATTTATTTTTTGAAATTATCTTTTATCTTTATTTATAAATATTACTTGTCTATTCTTTGATACTTTTGGAAAAAATAATAAGAAGTAGTTAATTGATGACTCTATATTGAACCTCAGAGTCAAAGCATTCTATAATAGACAT